>MU228428.1:2745727-2761538 GCA_018584345.1 Thuja plicata | reverse complement strand
CCCGATAGGAGCTACACCTTTTTCTTTGGTTTATGGGGCCGAAGTTGTTCTTCCTTTAGAAGTTGAAATACCATCCCTCAGAGTCTCATTGCATGGATTAATAATGGATGAGGATTATAGAGTTTCCCACCTTCAACAATTAGAATTATTGGAGGAACATCAAACTCGAGCCTATGATCATTTGAAAGTGTATCAGAATCAAATTTCCAGGAACTATAACAAGCATATCAAGCCAAGAAACTTTCAAATAGGGGATCTAGTATTGAGATAAAATCCAAAAAATTAGGCTGATAGAGAAAAGAAAGGAAAGTGGGAAGCAAATTGGCTTGGTCCTTTTGTCATTGTTTCTTCATTTGGAATGGGGACCTACAAATTGGTTGATTGTGATGGTGATGAATTGCTAGAACCTATCAATAGCATTCATCTTAAGAGGTTCCACACCTAATTCAGAATAAAGAGTATAAGTTGAGAGTATCAAATGAGTTAAGCATCACCCTTGTACATGGAAAAATTCAAAAATACCCAAAAAAAAGGAGAAAAGATCAAAAATACAAAAAAATCAGAAAATTCAAAAAGCCAAAAACATTTGAAAAAGAGAAAAAAGTGCCTTGGTGAAAACCTAGCAATAGGTACCTTGGTAGCAAAAAAAAAAAGAAAAAAGAGAAAAAGAGCAATAATCCCAAGAGGTGAAAACCTAGAAACAGGCGCCTTTTGTCCCTTAGGTGTTTCCTAGTTGCTTTTGTACATATTGCGGTTTCCTCATCTCACTTGTCCATATCCTCATTTCATCCATCATTTGTGCATTGCCCTAATAAAGTCTCAGAGCTGCATCTTGTCACATTTTAGGTTCAGTTTCCCTAAGTTTCACATTGATCACATTTATCACTTGGGGGCACACATCATAGATTTTGGTACCAACCAGATTCAATAGTGCAACATTTTGGTCACACATCAGAAGTAGATTTTTAGATTCAGGAGAGACATTTTGGAACCTTTGATGAATATCATTGTTTAACCATAAACAGTTTGATCGCATAATATGATCCTTGAGTCTCATTGCCTTATTTTATCAGGATTAAAAATTAACACACCCTAAATGATCAGATTGTCTGGAATTCTTATTTGAAAATCTTGATACATTTCACAAACACTTGGAATTTTTGATGAGTTTTTCATTGAGTTTTTTGAGTCATGTTCTTTTTAGCTAATCAATGATGTTTCGACTAGATTGGCAACGATAAGAGACATGATGTTTTCTTAAGCTTTTGAGTGACTGTTTTGAGGAAGATTCTTTAACTTGTGTGAATTCATCTAAGGACATGGTCATCAAAGAACCATAGAGGACATTCATATGGGATGGAGGGTTAACCTTTGTTTGTTTACACAAAAGGATACTTTGGTTATTTAGATTTCCCATATCTTAATACCAACATCCACTTGCAACATTGAATCCGATTAAACTGGTATTCATACTCCCATAGTTGGTCATTCAACTAGTGAGGGTTGTACTTGGTTTAATAGAAGGGGTTACCACATGAGGGAAAATCATATTCATATTCTTACGGCCGTAGTGGCACCAGTAAGGATTGTATCGACTCCTAGTTCCACAACGCTCTATGATGAAAATATATCTCAGTTTGCATTTCTTTTGCAAACCTCAAGGACAATTAGTTGCATTGCATTTTGCATGTTAGATTAGTTAGATTTTGCATGTTAGATTAGTTGCATCTTCATGTTAGATTAGTTTCATTTGCATATTAGTTTAGTTGCATCTTCATGTTAGATTAATTGCATGTTGCTTTTTAGCTTAAATGCATTCTCCAAAGCTTAGTTCTCAAATGGCTTGTCTTTCTAGCATTTTTTCAAGTTCAAGGGGGGATAAAAGTTGACAACACTTCATCAATTTAATGGTTTCAAGTCATTCAACATGAGATTTTCCTTTGCATTCATCATAATTAATCATTATTCATTATATTTTCATGTTAAGAGAAAAACAAGAAAAAGAAACATTAGTCATTATTCATTTATCCATATCATCATTTAGAGCTGCATATCATAAGTTAAAATTGCATACATCCAAAAAAAAAAAAAAAAGTAGTTGCATTTCATTTATTATAACACTAAGTATTGCTTTCATTGCATTGCATAATCCATACATGGTTAAATCAGAAAAGCATATAGAAATAAATTGCATTAACATCATTTGCATCCATTTATCTATGTCCTACTCTAAGACATTTGCATCATAGAAACATGTAGAGAAATAAATGCATCATAGAAGCATGTAGATATGCATAAAAGGAAATCTCATGACATCATCAAGGGAGGAATCAAAGATCATCATAGATAAATGTCCATCATCAATGTCTATAACATAAAATAGTACATCAAAGATACAACAATATAATGGTCCATACATCAAAGTCCTGATCAAAAAAATACATATGATACATCATCAATGCTATATCCAAATATCATGGATCCAAATCTGTCTCATGACCCAACAGGGGCACTTGATCCACCTCCTGCTAAAACTGTGCTCAAACCCCCTGCACCATTAGGATCCCTGTCACTTGCTCTCTCCTATGCACTAGGAGGTGCCTGACTCATGCTCGCACTAGTAGGTAATTGAGCTAGAGTAGCCAGAAACTCCTGCAGCATAGTCGTAACCTGATCCAATCTAGTTGTCACTGCAGCCATCGCTGCCTGTAAAACCTGAACATCCTACACTATATCATTTGTAACAAGAGGAACTAGAGGTTCCTGTGGATCTTTAGGAGCCTATGGTGCATGAGGCACTAAAGGTACCTACAATATCACTTGTGGCATACTGACCTGTGGATCCACCTATGGTCTCTGTCCCTAAACTGGAACTGTCTGGCCACCTAGACATGTCTGTGTCTGTGTCTAGTCCAATATGCATCAACTCTCAAAGGAACTTGATCCTGAGCTACCTATACCTGTGCTCATCTCTACCTAGGCTACCTAAATCTACTGCCTCAGCCTCTCACATAACCACCTCTCATCCAAGGTCCAGCTGCTCTCTGTACCTGAGGCGCCCTAGGTACCCTCTGAACTCTGTACCTGCGTGGTCTGCCGCCATCATCCCCATCATCACCATCATCTCCATCATCATCCGAGAGCTTGTCAAAATCAGGAATGGGCTCTGTTGGATCAGTAAAATGAATGAACCAATGTCGCAAAAACCACTCGCGGTACTCAGCCGACATCCCTACATCTGCCACCTATGGCATCATATCCCAAACCCCATATCTGAGCTGATCTATCTGCAAACAAGTTGACTGGTAGTCAACCTATGCTTCCCACATCGATCTCTCAGCCTATACTCTGGCATAAAGTGCCATACCCTGTGGCATATCCTGCATTCAGCCGAACTGACGGAGTACTCTCCCACAAAAAAATCTCTCAATCACTAATGGTGATCGGCCTATCATCCATCAAGGTGAAAACATATATGGTAACTTGTTATCATCCTCCCACCATCTCTCACACTACAGATATGGCCTCCATACTACCTGATCAATATCATTGATCGTACGTCTCCAAAAATCAACCTTGCCCAGATGATGCTAGACAACCATGCCATCATATAGAAAAGTATATGGATAACCATGACCCCAAACTCAAGCTGAGATTGGCCTCGTAATAGGCAGATTCTCCCAGGTCCATAACTGTAATAATATTGCACCTGCAGAAATAGCTGCACTGTGCCGATACACAATCTTGTGAAGATCATGGTATAACTGTGCCAAAACACAAGAACCCCAATCCAATCTCCATGGATGTACAATTAGGTCCTCTAAAATCTAGCCCCATCCGATCATGAAACCATGACCTCTCCTATCTGGTAAAAGTAATCCCCCAATCACAGCTCCTAATAACGCTGGTAAAGTGGGAAATAAGGCAAACTATGCCCAAGTAATGCAATCATCAGCTATGGTGTTATCTCCAAACACCCATCTGCATACACTACTATCATACACTGAATCATAATACACCCGCTCTCCATGAGTAAGGATCCTTAATAATCTATATACATCCTCTGGCGTAATAGTCATCTCACCCAGAGGTAAATGAAATGTATGATGGTCAGAGTGCCATCGCTCTACCATAGCTGTCAACAAACCTTGGTTCGACTAAAACCGAGGGAGATCTAATAGGAAACTGAGTCCACATGTCTCAATCGTACGCCACTCAGGAGGTGTAAGCTCATCTACTAAATCAAAAATCCATAACGCTACACCTTATACCCGCAACTTGTGTTAATATTACTACATTTTGAAACAAAGTGCATCATGTTAGTTTTTCTCTTGGTGAACAATTCTAAGTGAATCGCAAAACATTAAATCTATCTTTGCTCGAACTTGAGCGTATCAACTTATTACTCCTAACCTTTATATCATGAGACACAAGGACAATTCATAATCATTTTTAATCATATCTGATTGACCTATCAAACATTCATCATTATGATTTTTGTAATATCCTAAACACTACGTGACATTCTAGATGAACATTTTCTAGCTTGGAATCTAATTGGGTCATTTGGATGATCAATCGCACTAAGTTCATCTTTTTCCTATATCAAATTTCCAATTTTATGGTAGGCGGCACTTAACTTAGTGTACGCGGCTTTTTAAGCCCCGCGGCTCTTTACCACTCGGAGGTGGCCCTTAAATAATTAGGTGGTCTTTTACACGCCTACGCGGCTTTTCACACTTCATACGCGACCTTTAAAAACTAGGGTTTTTCTAGGTAGCTCATTACTTTTTGGGTGAAAATTTTACCCTAGCTCCTACACAGGTAAGGATTGCACATACGTGACTTTTCACAGTGCGGACATAGCTTTTCTTTGCCCTACGTGACATTTTACCTATCCTACGTGGCATTTTGCTAAACTTTTCCTAGAAAGCAATAAAAAGATGTATTAACTGCTATTTCAAAAGTAATAAATGCACTAAGAGAGTTTGAACCTCTCACCAGAGGCCCATAGTCAGGTGGTCTCTGATATCTATGTGCTCACTCGAATCTGTGCTCTCGAATGGGGACCACCATTGTTGTCAATCGTTAGTAACTCAGAGCAAATTCTCAATAGTAAAAAGTGAAAATGAATTGTAAATTTGGGTTTTTCAACCTATTTAAGCTATTTTAACCTATTTTATAAGATTTTTGACCCAGTCAAACCTAATCTACATATTCTGCACACTGGGGCATTTGTTCGACATCTTTTCAAACATCATTATTATTAGAAATGCAATCATCTTGGATCTCTTCTATCAGCATTGTTCATCAAAATTTTTTACATACGATTAATATGATTTCATTTCCAAGGGGGCATCATCATATCATCAAACTAGGATTCTAGATCATAACTTGTATCAAATCTGGGGCATTAAAATTTCAAACTTTATCAGAGTTTCATATCGGAGTTTCATATCAGAGATTTCATATCAGGATTTCATATCGGAGTTTCATATCAGCGTTTTCATATCAGGGTTTCATATCAAAGTTTCATATCAGAATTTCATATTAGGGTTTTCATATCATATTTTCATATCAGTCAATCAGCTCATCAGCATTGAATCAACGATCAGGACAATCAAGCTTTCTTTGAATTAATGCGCTTCACACATTAATTCAAAGAGGGGCATTTGTAGACACCTAAAATTGACCAGGTGTATCTCAAGCATTCCAAACTATAAATCTCAGCTCAATGCTTCAAAATGTCATCTCATTGAAAAAAAAATGGATCAAATCAAATGGACAAAAATCAAATCAAATTAAAAGATCAAATAATTAAATTCAAGCCTAAAGGGATTAATCAAATTATGCAATTGATTTTTCAATTTTATAGTTCAAATCAAAAAGATTAAATCCAACCCAATCACCCTTCCATGGATAATTTAATTTAATGATGGAGTTATTTAATTCCTAATATCTTTGAGACAACCAACTAACTTTCCCTCCATTTGAGAACACCTCAAAGATTTTGACTTAACCAAACTTTGATCATGATCAACTCACTTTACCCCCTACCCTTGGGAAAATGCTATAAATACAAGCCATTTCCTTTGTGTTTGGGATCCAATAATTTTAAGAGAAAAAGTATCCTTACTATAGGCACATGGAGAGCATTGGAGAGCTTTTGAGAGAATTTCAGCATTTGTATTAGCATTTTAGCATATCATGTTTAGGAGCATTTGTTATTTTCTCACATATCTTGGAGCATTTTGAGCCTTTTGAGAATTCTAAGCTAGATTTTAGCATTTGTTTATCATTCATATCTCATTCTAAGATTTTCCTTGAGAGAGATTAAGCCTGAGAGCTCTCTTAACAAAGCTTGGATAGAGAACCATGAGATGAAATAGATTCTTAGCTTCAATTCTTAGATTAATTTGTATTGTCTTTTCATAGAATTGTTGCTCTTAATCTTAATTTCATGAAGGTGTATTTTCATACACATAGGATGAGCACAAATAAACAGTGTGCAGTGTATTTCAGGCCGAAAGGGAAAAGAAACCCCATTTCTACAAACCTAGTCTAAAATAATGTAAATGAACTTGAATCACAGTCATAGAATAAGTATCACTTACCTTTGCCTCAAATTAAAATGTAGCAATACAGTCATGACTCACCAGTGCAGTATTGAGTATACAATTCCACTCAATAGTCTGAAACTTCTTAAACTTTGCTACGATCAAATATAGAGATAACATAGAGATATCAAAATGTTTTTATACTAATCCTTATTTGGAAAATTTGGTAGGAGGTATTAGGTATACAAATATTTGGGCAAGCCCGCGTAATTATAACACGTCTTTTGTTATTTTTGAGGCAATTATGGGTCATCCAATACCTTCCCATGATTAATAAAGTTGGCTAAATTACATCGGTTAGAGACACACATCCATAAAATGCCAGGCAAATATAGGCCATTGATTTGGGGTCACTTAGAAATTATAGGCGAATGTTGTAAATTTATGGGGACCAAAATTTATATTCCATTGGCGATAATGTGTAAGAAATGGAAAAATTAAATAAAATGATGGGAAATAGGCCTGGGCTTTGGACCCAATATTAATAAATGTCGGGCGATAGGGTCAATCCAATCTGTGAAAAATATTCGCCAATTCTGGGGTCGGTGACATGTGACATTCACCAAATGGTGAATAATCACCACTAAAGTTTTCTCTGTACAAGATGTATGCCTTGAAATAATCTTATCAAATAACAATTGCTCGGAGTTCATTGTTAAACCTTATTCTCACGCTTTACCAAATAGCAATCTAGTCTTTACCGAAATACAGTAAATAACTTAGTGTTTACTGATCAATCCTATTTTAGTAATGTGCAAAGAAAAACATCAAAGCAATGTATCATAAACACATTTGACACATGGATTTTTAACATGGAAACCTTGTTAGGGGAAAAACCACTTGCGAATAGTAACCCAAAATTTTCACTCTTCAGAAGTGAGATCGGTGAAGAGCCAACCCTATTAAAGGTTACAAACACGCTGTTAAGTGCGACCTTGTTAGAGGATTTATCACTAATAATTTATCACTTGATATTTGACATTTCACTATGCTATCCTCATGATAAACCTTTTGACACTCCTTGGGATGTATCTCAATATATAAAGGATGGTTAGATCCTTCTCGTTAAGAGACTTTCTGATCCAATGGTTAAACTAAAACAATATATGATCTATTCATAAATACAACTTAGACCTACAGATGTTTAGATCTATTGTAAGCTCATAATACCTTTCTGATCAATGTTTCCTTTCTATTCATTTGCTCCACTTCTTTCTTCTTAGTGATGCTGTTCTTCTTTGTTTCTCAGTGTCCGTATAAATCTTTAGCTCTGTTCTTTAGCTTGTTTGAACATGATTGTATGAAGTCTTCCTTCACCAGTATTTTCTTTAGCATCTTCTTCCTTATTCACCCACCAATTCATCATGAATTATCTTGTCTCTCTTATAGACATAATTTAATCATTTCTAAGTCCTTGAATTTCTTATGCTTGGCGTGATCCGCAATTCTCACCATTCTTTCTTTAAAGCTTACTTTAGTTGTATCCCGTAGATTTCTCCTTGACAACTAGAATAAAACAGCTTTAAAACTCTTGCTTATATTTGGCTTTTAACTTATTGATGAAAACAATGTGATCAACTAGTTAACTCCATATTTAGCTATTTCCAGCTAAGTCTTTTGTCATTTCTGAACTTTAGTTCTTTTTTGTGTTTAATTCCTTGTTAGCTTCGGTCTTGACTTTAGTTGTCCTTGGGCATCTCTGTCCATCAGGGTTGTTTGTCTGTTAGGATTGTCTATCCATCGGGGTTGTTTGTCCATCGAGTAACACTATGGTTATGCTCTTGGTAATGATTACTTAGGTTTCTTTCTCGGGTGTCACTATGACTCTTCTCTCGGGGTTCTCTATCTGTCGAGGTGCACTGTCTGTCGGTGTTTGTTGTCACTTAGTGCATACTAAACTTTTATGCATTATTGATAGCATAACCTTTATCTCTATGGTTCTTTGAAGTCTTTGACACTATGTGTATAACCAATCAGATTATATCAAATTGACATCAATTACAATAAAATACATAAAATGATTTAATGTCTTTCATTAACTTTTTGCAGCTCGGTGATCATCAACTTAACATCTTCAAACATTCAATTAGTTATGGTTCACCAGTCTCCTCCTTGACAGGTTCCTTCAACAATGTCCTTCTGATCGTCAAGTTTTCTCCCACTGATTCTGATGCCAATTGCACCTCAGGAGAATGTACACTAGCAACATCTTCATGTACATAGTTTACCCTCCTTTCATGGTTTTGAGAAGTGGAAGCCTTCTGTAGACACCTATAAGTGGGATGGTCCAATTGGCCATAATTGTAGAACTTCATTCTAGAAAATTTGTATCCTCTACCTGATCCTTTAGACATTCCTCTATTTGACCCCCTACCTCTATAGCCTCCTCTGCTACTTGAGTCCCCCATCTTCTCTCTAAGGATAGACTCCCCTTGGGATCCTTGGCCTTGTTCTATGCCACCAAAAGTGCTTCTTCCTCTATTTTTTCTTCCACCTCTACCTCTATTATTCTAATCACCCCTTCTCCTTAACTTCTCCTCTACTCTAAGATCCATTTGAAAACATGCGTTCACTATCTCAAAAGCCCAGAGACTTATCACTTCTTGGATATTCAACCTCAAGTCAGTCAAATATCTAGCTACTTTTTTTGCTTCCTCTTCTTATTTCTTAGATCTAAGTGTAACATTGTGAAACTCTTCAATGTATGCACTGACATCTAAATCCCCTTGCTTTAAGTTTTGGAGCTTCTTATACATTTTTAATTTTTAGTCTTTGGGCATAAAGTGGTCCTTGACCTTTGAATTTATTGTCTCCCAAGATGTGATCATGTTTCTACCCTCCTTCACTCTTTCTCCTTGAACAAAGTTCCACCACAATAGTGAAGAACCCTTAAAATTCCCTTTTTAAATCCTAAATCTATCTCCATTTTCCACTTGATTCACTTCAATGTGGTTGGTCATGGCTTCCATCCATTCAATGACTTCATCAGAATCTAGGCCACCCACATAGGTTGGTAGCTTCTCAGTGCCATCAAATCTTACTAATTTTAGTGCATCCACAAATGCCTGCTGGTATGCAAGTAAGTCCCTTATATATTCTTTGGTTTCTTCCTCTTCACCTTCTTCATGTGCATCATTCTCACCATCAACATCTTTCTCCTTACCACCAGACCTCTTGATCTCTTCCATTTTTTTGTAATCATCTCTTCCATCATCTTCCTAATGGCTTCTTGAGACATGTTCTTAGGAGGCATTGTGTCAGTCTCAACTTCTACCTCTATTTATTTGTCAGACATACACTCCCCAGGTAGATCTTATCGTCTATGATACCAATAAGATGGGGAGAGGCTAGGTTAGTACTCAAATCCTTGTTGAATAAAGAAATATAACCCACGAGTTTCTTCTTTGTAAAGGGCTCACTACCCCAAGAGTGTCTTCTTAAAGGCCTTGAGATAGACCCTAAATATCCTATAGGACCTTAAAACACACCCTTCTCTTAACCACAACCTCTCACCAAGAATTACAACTCCTCAACTCTTCATACCCATTGACCAACTCCTTTGCAAATGGGTGACAATTTGTTAATCATGGGATCTTGACTTTTAAATGGTTGGAATGGACTCCCATGTTCTACTTGGACTCAACACAACCCAAAAATGGTCATTCAACCCTCCTAAAAAGTCTTAGAAACACAAAAATTGAATTAGACCTAGGGAACAAGGCCCAATTTCTAGTAGTTCTATTCCTCAAGTTTTTAGGACTTAACTTTTCAATCTCCCAAAGGATCCCATGAATAGGTCACCTTTTATGATACCCTTTATTTACTTCTACCAACACCCCAACTCCTAGTTTGTAACTCCCACAATGAGGGTACTATCCTTCATCGGGCTAATAGGGCTAAAAGTCCTAATTAGGTTGGTTTTACAAAACAACCCCTTGGAAATGAATCCTACCTGCACTCTAGACCATCCAATAACTTAGAGGGACACCTAAAACCACAAAATCCACCATTGGTTCACATCCATCCACTCCAACCTTGACTCTATGACACAGTTTGTAGTCATAGTCTTGTTGAGCACATAGAGATTCTCGACTAGGGCATCAAAGTTCTGTCAAATTCCTTATCTTTCATGATCCAAACTAAAATATTCCTAAATTAAATTTTCCATGATGAAATCTCAAGTTAGAGACATTTTAATGAGAAACCCTAGTTAACAGTTCAAATCTGGGCCAACCTCAGTAATTTATTTGTAAAATGCACCAGACTCCACTAAAATGCTTCAAACCAAATGCATTAACCTTTTAACCCACCTTCCTACTCTAATATGATATCACATTTTCAGATCTAATCTACCACCACACGTTCCAACATGAAAATAATGAAAAAATAAAATTCTTTATTGTCTGATCAAATGAAACTTCTTCGTATCATCTAACCCATACTTCCTTGGCCAAAAATGCTTAAAATACCTTGAAAAACTTCTTGACCATTGGGGTCAAAGTTTCTCTAACTCCTTAGAGACCCTACTAATGGATAAGTAAAGTCATTTAAACATTAATAGGCCCTATTATGGCCATTACAAGCAGTTTTAAGCCTTGTAGGCCAATATTACATATTTTGAGCCTATTGGGCCCAAATGCCCTAAAGGTCATTTTGACTCTACACTTGACTCCCTACAATTGTTTATAATGATGCCTTATTACAATAAAGACACATAGGATCAAAAAATCTACCTAGACTCCTAATCAAATAAAAAACAAATAGCCCTTAAGGACTAAGCTTTTGTGCTCCTGCACCACCAATGAAGAGAAAATTACAATATGATGATTTCACATCACATGGGCACTTATTTATCAAGCCTTTTTGAGGCAGTTTACAAGGTCAATTAAAAAAACAAACCCTAAAACTAAAAAAATTCAATCTGATGATTTCATATCACACTACTTATTTATCAAGCCTTTTAAGGTAATGTACAAGGCTTATTGAAGAAATAGACCCTAACCCTAAACTTGAACCCTAGCAAGGATACATGGTGATTGTACAATACTTACCTAGTCAATAAACCTATATAAACACATACCTCTCTCTTTTAGGGACTTACAAACCCCTTACTAGAATCATTTTAAGATCCTAGTGATCTTCTACAAAACCCCTAGGAGGCCATTCATGAGGCTCTTTCAAACTTAAAACATCCACTTATCTGAGACACTGAGAGGATTTATAATTTTCCACCTTAGACCAACTAGCCTTAAGAAAAATGTCACTTAGTGGCCCAAGTGTTAGAATAATGGAATGGTGTGTACTAAGAGGGGAGGGGTGAATCAATACCCCTAAAATTTTTATCACTTTAACCCTTAGTAATCTTTTCTTGCATTACCGACCATATTTCTTTTCTACCTTATGCATGTAATATCATAAAATAAACTTAATTTCATATAAACATTCATGAAACTTAGTTACACATGAGACAAGAATTGATAACGTAGAAAAATCCTGTTAGAAGGTAAAAACTACAATGGGGATGAAACCCACAAAGCTTCACATCTACAAAATGGAAGGTGTCGATTAAGGCTACAAGTGTGATCACTTCTGATGATCTTACCCTGTTAAGAGTAACATTTTAGACTTTCTAGGTCTACTTGGTTAACACATTTTAACAACACTATTAAGTGTGTCTACTAATATGTGCAATTAACTGATGTGTTCAGTATATACACTAAGTGTTTAACTTATCAAATGACTCCCACTATGTGCATGCCTCGGTACAGTGTATGTACATGTGTTCCTTTGTAAGGTATATACATTTTCCCATTTTTTTTGCATTTCCCCCCTTTTGATTTTCCCCCTTTCTGTACATTGATTTTCCCCCTTTTTTGAAAATAATGAAAAAGGTGTAGTACTTATAGCTTGTCAAATATGTGAGCATGGGATTTTTGAATGTCTTCCATCTTATTCTCCCATTGCTCCTTGAGGTGTTCCAGGTTCATGTGCTCCAAAGTGACTCTGGCATGCATGTCATATATACTCTTGGTAACTGACATTTCTGGGGTGGTAATCAATACTTTTGCCGAAGTCATGTGTTGTTGCAGCAATGTGAGATTCAGTAGTAATAGAGCTTGGAGCTTAGTTTCTTCATCTGTGATTTTTCTTTCAGTATTTTGTGTGTCTAGTCTCAACCGTTTTGATTCTACAATCTTCTCATAATTCAATTGGAATGCATTTTCCTCGATTGTGAGACTTTGTGCACTAGCCTTAAGATATTCATCTATCTTTGCTATCTTTTCACTATGCTCTTTAGTGAAGTTCTCTAGTGTGCATAAATTTTGAACTAAGGTAATCAGTTCTGAAATAAGAGGTTCTAATGAATTTACCAGTTCAGAAAGTTTTACCTTGTTCTCTACCACTTCATGGCTGATTTTCTCAGTGAGCTTATATTGGTACTTCTCTTTTGCTTTTTCTTCTATGACCTTCTCAGCGTCCACATTCTAATTGGTGATTTCCTCGGTTAGAGTTGAGAGTTGATCAAGAATTGGGGCATTTTGATCAATTTCTATGTTAGGTACTATTTGCATTAGTATTTCCTTTGTTGTTTCCAGTACCTGTGTGTTCTTGTGCTCCTTTTTGAGCTTGTCCTATATTTCCTTTCTTTTGCAGAGTTCTCCATACTTGTTAAGGGACTCAGGATCTAGTATCCTTGGATCATAGTTGGGTATATTTATAATTTCATCAAGTGTGACTTCTTCTTCTTCTTCTTCTTCTTCTTCTTCTTCTTCCTCTTCCTCTTCCTCTTCTTCTTCCTCTTCCTCTTCCTCTTCCTCTTCCTCTTCTTCTCCTTCTCCCTCTCCTTCTCCTTCTCCTTATCCTTGTCCATTAATGGTGTGAAGTTATCCCCTAATGACTTAATGAAGTCACTTATCTGTGTAGTAATGGGTCAGTTTGTGTCCCAAGTGACATTACCGATAGAAGGAAAGAAGTTCTGAAAATAGAAGAATGTGCACATAAGGAGGGAACCAAACTTACATGTATTAGATCTGGTAGATCTAATTGTTCTCATATTTTCTTCTCATTTCTTTAGTAGCAGCTCAGATATGTCCAGTTGTAGTCCTTTCTTCACAATTTTATATGCAGTATCAACTGCTCCACATGCTATGATGTTCATTCTTCTAGCTTGGAATATTTTATATCCCACCACATATGCACCAAATTTCATCTCAGGGTCGGTAATTGAATTAACCTTCAAACCTCTACCATCCCACTCGGCTTTAGTGAGTTTCTCAATTTCTTCTCATTTTGGGTGCTTTAGGGCCTTAGCCTTCTCAGTTATGGAGTAACCTGTCACTACATGGATCACATCCCTTGTGATCACTTTTGGTTCATCCAACCACATTTTCCTATCATGTACTCAGCTGAGTACTATGTGAATCCACTTGATTTTGAACTCTGTTGGGAACAGTAGGGCATTGGTTAACCCTTTCACCTCAATGTGTTTGTGTTAATATTTTAGGTGTTTATCCTAGCATAGCTTCTTGTAAGCTTCTTCAATCTCAAGATTTCCAATCTCTGCATCCTTGCACTGGATGTATGCTCAGATGTCTTCAATCAAAAAAACCCTAGGAGGTATACTCAAGAATGCTCCTTGGTCATCGGGTTGAGAAGCAACCTCGGGACAAAATTTGTTGTTGGGCTCTTCGCAGGTAGAATTCTTAATCAGGTTGATCTTCTTGTCCTTCACATTATTTATCTTTTATACTCATGAGGTAGTTGCCATTGTTCGTGAAATATTTAGGGATTTTTCACAAATGAACTATGAGCTCAGTAAGTCTTGTTAATTACTAGATCTTCACTGTAGATGGTTGAAATCTGTCAGAGTTTCTTTGGAATCATTGTTAATCACTCTACAATATGATCACTATGAATCACTCTTATCACTTTGTGCTTTGCTCTTTTTTGCTTGGTGATTGAAATGAGCTCTCGTTTCCCTAACTATAGAGAACAACCTAAGTAGTGCATTAAATGCTTTAGCTATCACTCAGTTGACGAAACAAAGTCACTCGGGTATCATACCAAAGAATTCATCCTCGGTGTGTATACAACGCTCGGGGTAAGTGACAACTTAGTTGCACTTTTTACATGGTCACCGATGTTAGGATTAACAAGGTAGAAATAAAAATTACATGCAGAAATAACAACCAATAACAGAGAATAATAAACCAAATGAGAAGAGAACACAAGACACAAAGATTCAACAAGGTTCACCCAATCCTTGGGATACGTCCACCAAACAATAAAGTCCAATATTATTCTTATCTAGTTAATACAATCAGATCGTAATGCACAGATCCCTTATAGCTAAATACCGCTGTAGAACAAAAACATAATGTATAGTCAGAAAATGGAAGCACTTCCATTGTAGACATGTTTATCCTTTTGAGTAAGTGGTTTGGGGTCATGGCAAGCACCTTGAATGGGTTCAAGATCTTGACATGGCTTCCCCCCTATTCTATCCCTCTTTCCATTCCTGTTTAAGCTTGATTTATGCATTCTGGATTGCAGATTGGTGATTCTAGGCTTCAGGGTCAGGGTCGACCTTTTAGGTCTATGTCAACCTCAACCCTGACCTAGGTCAGGGTCAACCTTGACCTTGACCTAGGGTTCAGATCCCGGGGTCTCATAGATTTTGGAGGTCAGCCTTTGCAAAATTTTTTTCCCACTTCTGGGTCGGCTATTTCGGGTTCTAAAGCATTGATTCCTAAATTATATTTAATATAGGTCCTCTCCTAGGGGTAAAGGCTTTAATGGGAATTTAATCCTCCTATGTAGGCCTCCTTAGAAGATTGTGCCCTAATTTCATATAAAAGGGAAGCTTTCCCTCTCATTTTCTCTAACCATCATCAAGCAAAGGAAGTCTTCTAATCATGATCAAGCATTCTCAAGATATCTTCAAGTGTGATTCAAGAAAGCTAAGGAGAAAGATTTCAAGCAAGTCTTCATCCACTCAAGCATCCATTTTCATGAAGGAGATCCATTGGAGGCCATTGAAGGATTGAAGCTAAATGGTGCCCTTTTCGTGATCTCTCCATCCACCTTCTTCCAAGCCTATTCCAAATTCAAGAACCCATTCAAGACTTGGTGTTGGAGATCTATTAGCAAGAGATTGAAGACATCCTACCTTTCTACATTCCACATTTTGAGGT
>MU228428.1:2729179-2739990 GCA_018584345.1 Thuja plicata | reverse complement strand
CAAGCCTATTCCAAATTCAAGAACCCATTCAAGACTTGGTGTTGGAGATCTATTAGCAAGAGATTGAAGACATCCTACCTTTCTACATTCCACATTTTGAGGTGTACTTGTGGATTCAAGGATTCAATTCCGCCATAAGGACTTTCACAAGCAAGGTAAATTTATGCATTTGCTTTGTTTACTTTTGCAATTTCAATTATATATTTGAGGTTAATTCCAAAACTGGGGTTTGACCAAGGCAAACCGCTCCCCCACAACAAACAATCTCCTTTTTCTTGTAGTTATAGGTGCAGAATAGTGGATTTGAACCAAGATCTGGATACCCTTTTTAGCAAACTTTCGGGATCCGCGAACAGAGTCACTTTCAGATCTATGCAGGTCAGGGTCAACATTATTGGGTCAGGGTTGACATTTGTGGGTCAAGGTCAACCTTTTTCATAAGATGACATTAGAATGGAAAATGATTTCTGGGTTTTCTTTGTCTCTGCGTTTTGGTTCGGGTTCAACTGTCATTTTTTCTAGAAACTCAATACAGACCTCAAAAAACACCATTCTTTGATCTGCAATATTTCAAGGTTAGTACATTTCTCCTACTTCAATTACCATCATATATCATTTCTATACATATAGTTAACATAATTTAAGTTATCTCTCTTGTTATTCTCCTTTCCAAATAGTTGATTCATTTGTGCATTAGCCCTTAGGGTTGATCAACTTGGATCTCCCATTTGCACACTTGAGGATAAAGGGAATATCTTATCTTCTCCTTAATTACAATTGCAATACTTAATCAATACAATTCAATTAGGGTTAAGGAATTCAATACATTCTAGGAAACTTAAAGGACAATTTACATATCAATGCATTACATTTCAAGATAATCAATCAACCCTTCTTAATACATTACATGTTCTTAATAAACACATCTCTATTTCAATCCCTTTTAAATTTTTATATGTACAATCAATTACAATAAACCAAAATCCATCCATCATTATTTCCATCTATTTTTGTATTGTACACATAATAATGAAACCCTAAACCTAAGCCAATTTATACAAAATTTATGCGACTTTAGGGTTAAAACATGCCGGTCCAAAAATTGGCCGAAATAAGGCTCAAAAATTACAAAATGATATGACCAGAAACAACATAATGATATGATCACTTGCACCGAACCCCATGTCTTGTAGAAAGGTAAATCACTTCAAAGGTAAATCACTTTCCTCATCAGTCACCACAATATAACAACCAATAGTACTCGGTATGTAGTGAAGACTTTATTGTCTTTTACATGATTACGGACGATGCTTGGTATGTATTGAAAAATTAGTTTTTATATGTATACCGATGATGCTCGGTATGCGTTAACCGATGAGATTGGATTCACAAAATCATAACAAGTAATACCATGGTGCATCTTCATTCATGCTAACTTGGCATATTATCATTGAATATTGGAACTGATGTAGAATATAGATTTGTATAGTGTAGTTCCATACTTGTTTTTCTTAGGTGGGGGTGGTGATATCACTAGATCCATTGGATGAGGTGTCACCAATTGTGGTTCTTGGTCCAGCATCATTTTTTCTTGAATCTTTCCTCCGCATTTGATTTCTCATTATCCTGATATCTTCAAAAGTGCTCCCATTAGAAAAAGTGCTTGTCTCTGTCACTCGGTCTCTACAGTCCTTTCTTAGGTGACCAACCTTATGACAGTATAAGCATGCCATTCCAGAGTTAGTCCAATTCCTAGACCTTCATATCCATTTCCTCATGCAGTTTGCAGCTATGTATCCATATCTACTACATGTTGTGCAATTTACCTACGTGTTGTAATCCCAAACATATGAGTTACCGACTCTTCTCGGTTTATAGGCATTTTATTTTTCTTTAGGTTTCCATACTTTCTTTTTATTTTTCCTGCATTCATGAGATGTGTGGCCATGCATTTTTCAAGTGGAACAATATTTTTCCATGTAGGATTCCTTCTTTGGTTTGTTCACCTTATATTTACATTCATGTGCTTTGTGTCCATGCTTGTTACTATTATAACAATTACCTATAAATGTAGAAGTGGATTTAGGAATACCTTTACTTTTCTCCTGCAAACATTTGATGTGTGGCCTGGTTTTCCACAGTGATTGCATGAATTCTTCTTTTCTCTTGGATTTGTGTAGACATATTTTTGATCAGCTCGGTTTGATGATTATCTATGCTCGGTATACCCTAGATCGGTATTGTTCCTGATTCTCCTTTGTCCATTTAGAAAATCATCCATTCTCTTTGTGCCATCTTCAGCTTTCTTGATTATATCATTATGTTGTTGTTGAATCCTTGCTTCATGCTTTAGTTTTTCATTTTCTTCTCTTAGTTCACCTATAGCTTCCAATTTTCTATTGAGTTCTATGTTCACTTGGTTGGCCTCATGACTCATAAGAAATATTTGATTGGTCATCTCAATGTGATGTTCAGTAAGTCTCTGTATTTCAGTTTCTTTTCCTTGCAGGTTTTCAGTGATCTTCTCCTGTCATCAATAGCTAATGTTCTTTCTTGTTCAGCTTGTCTACCATTATTCATAACATCAATCATCCTTACCATCTGTGTCTCTTGACTGATGTGCAGTACCTTTACTTGTTCTTTCTTATGTTGATTGATTTCATTAAGACTTGTAATGCTTCCTTTAGATGTGTCAGATGTATTGCTAGATGTAGATCCTGATGACTCAATCAAATCAGGTATCTCTTCTCCATGATAGTCATTTTCATTATAGCGAGATGCCATATCTTTTCTTTCATCCAATATCTCTCTCATCTTGATTCTTGCTTCTTTGCATTGCTCATAGAAGATATCTATTTGCAACTTTTGATTCTCAATATTCTTATCAAGCTTATATACCTTTCCATTATATGATATTTTCTCTCAAGTGATTTAAACTTTTCTAAATAAGAGATCTAGCTCTGATTCCAATTGTTGGAATAATGGAATGGTGTGTACTTAGAGGGGAGGGGTGAATCAGTACCCTTAAAATTTTTATCACTTTAACCCTTAGTAATCTTTTCTTGCATTATCGACCATATTGATTTTCTACCTTACACATGTAATATCATAACATAAACTTAATTGCATGTAAACATTCATGAAACTTAGGTACACATGACACAAGAATTGGTAACGCAGAAAACCCCTATTAGAAGGTAAAAAATGTGGTGGGGATGAAACCCACAAAGCTTCACTATCTACAGAATGGAAGGTGTTGGTTAAGGCTACAAGTGTGATCGCTTATGATGATCTTACCCTATTAGGAGTAACATTTTAGACTTGTTAGGTCTACTCGGTTAAGAGATTTAACAACACTGCTAAGTGTGCACTCGATTAAGAGATTTACATTAAGACTGTTAAGTCCACCTTCTTAAAGGATTTCTTCTATTAACGACAATTGTTAGAGAGTAGTAAAAAATACTTATGACCTGATGGTATGCAATCTTGAATTTCTAAATACAAATCCTTTAAGTTCATCTAATGTATGTATCACCTATAGTGATGGATAATACCTTTGTTCTACTCAGTAGCCTTGAATCTTAGTTCTTCTTAACTGAATTATTTATTTTATGTCCTTCTGCATGAAACTCTCTGTCCGATCCATAGATGTCTGCTGCAGCTACAATCATCATATTCTTGATTGATTATACATCTATACATATATACAAAGTATTGACCTAATTAGGATTCACAATTTACAATAAAAAACTCTATGATCAAAGGTTTACAACTTGACCTTGATCTCCTATTTTGCATGTTTATAATAAGTTAAACTTATTAAAACAATTACATATGCTTTACTTGATCCTCAAGAAATAGTTTTACAGCTAAGCATAAGGCTAATTATAAAACTGAAGTGCTTTAGCTAATGTGTATCTTAGATCCACTTTTCTCAGGAATAAAGTTGTCTCTCGGTAGACTGGTGCTCAGTGATGTCTCTGTAGACATACTTCTCTCAGGTTGCTGTGTAGACTGTCTGTCGATGATAGTGCTTTCATTTTTCACTAATTTTGGTGATCACTGTGCTAAGATATTTTTGGTGACCATTGCACTTGTCTGTTTTGGTGACCTCTGCGCTTGTCTGAATGCTATCACTCGGCGATCAAGTTACCAATGGTTCAAAAACTATTTCCTTGTATACTAATGACATATTATGATCATCAATAGATGTGGATACAAATATAATAGAGGTGGGAACCTACCTCAAGAGTCCAACCAAAATAAAGCCTCTGATCCTTTTGGCAAATCTAAAATGACCCTTTCTTGTTTAACTTAGTGTCTCTCTTAAGAGGACTCCAAGTCATGAAACCTTTATCATCCAAGATATATAAAGGAACATCTCTACTCTCAACACCACCCAAATACTTTACAGTGAGGATTCTAGCCCAATCCCGATCCTCGCGATAATACCACATACAATAAAGTTTAGCTGCCAAATCTTCATCATTACAAATTTTTTTCCTAAGAATAAGACCCCCTTCTTGTTTCAATATACAAACAGACTCTCACTTAACCAAACTCAATTTATTTGAAATTTAATTACTGACCCATTAGAATTGTCAAGATAGGGAATCAAATTATTTAATGAAACCAGAAGGGGCACCCTGCATCAAACACTTGTAGAGACGAACCTGAATTACAGACTTCAAGAGCGTTACCCTCTCAGTAGAAAAAATCAACTTGCACGTCCAATGAGAAACTTTCCTTGGGAACTTATCTAAGGCATCTTTCTAGAACATTCTAGGCAAAGAACATATAGCAATAAGAATAGCAAGATAACACAGGGAAGATAACTAATTTGGAATCTAAAAATCATGGCAATCCTATTTTGGATAAGCTTAGGATCATTAAAGAAGAAAATAGAGGATATTTCTTCTGGTGATCTTATTTTTTAAAATCATGGCAATCCAATTACAAGAGAGGAGATAATTACATTAACATTTCCCCATAAGAGAGATCACTTATAAAAAAACCATAGTAAATGAGCCCCAAAATCCATGTTGACAAGATATTATTCCGTCGCAGCTGGAGAGGAGTTACCACCAATAATCTGATTACCAACGGATTCCAAACACACAATATCACCAGGAATGTCCTCAATTAAACCTAGGATAGATGGGGGTAGAGGCGGTGCCTGAGAAGAACCCTCAAATGAGGCCGCTCCATCTCATAAATCATATTTTTGAACGACCTTAAGAAACTTCTTATCTATAATTTTCCTGATAGCTCTCTAGGCATTTGGTGCAAATAGTTGTGTCGCTAACCTGTAACTGGGTAAACTGAGACAACTCAGCCTATAACTGGGTATGCTGAGACAACTCAACCTATGACTAGGTATGCCGAGACATCTTGACAACATAAAACCTACAAACTTTATCCACTTACTGTAAACAAGGCAAATTAGTATTTGCGAAAACATTGTTAAATAGCAAGGAGACAACACATTGCATTTATGTAGAGTGTAAATCTGACGCTGCCCAGAAGTGATATCTATCCCACATGGTACTTTCTTGCCCTCGAAATTAATATTGTATATTATTGTTATATATTAAATATAATTTAAAAATATTAAATTAAAAAACATATTAAACATATAAATGTATTGGTTCTAACAATTCAAAGGATAAGCTCCTAGTTTACATAAAGAAATTACACTTCATAATTCTAACTATAAATGGTATCTAATTATATTTTTAAAATTTACTAAAATCCTTTTCATATAGTAGTTGTTTCCTTTTCTTTCAATAGGAATATTTTTAATATTTTTGTTCTATTTTATCATTATTGACTTTGTAATGAAAAGCTTCACATTTTTATATTCATTTACTAGGTGATTTATAATTAATATTCTAAAATATTGCTTCACTTAAAAAAAAGTATTTTATATTTATTGTTTATTTATTTTACTTCTTTTACAATACTAAGAAGGCAACACTGCAAAGGTAAGTATACCTCACCGTGTGACACTTTTTACTTCTTTAATTAATTTGTAAATCCAAATTATATTAAAGTCTTAGTAATACTTTTTACTGCGATGGAAGAATGAAGGCTCGATTCTTAGTTGGAAACATGGTGCTGATAGAAAATAATCAGACTTCAAATTTTGAGACTATGCATACGGTGGTCTTGTGGTTAGGGCCCAATCACTATTTTGTAATGTTTTTGTAATGTCTTATCTTTTTGTGGCTCGTAACCTATATGGTGTGAATTATCGTGATTAAGCCCTAAGTAATTTGATTTTGATACCCTTAGTCCAAATCTTGATCTTTTTCCTTATGTTTGATTTTTAGAGTTGCCATGTTATTTTTTTTAATCTTAAAGCTACTTAAGTCCTCATGTTCAAATTATCAGTGAAAGGGTCCCCACTGTGGTTCATTTGTGTTTGTAAAAAAGGAAAATCATTTGCTAACATGTTTCTTGAACAGGATTGAATAAAATTGAATAGGTTTGAACAGCCTTGAACAACCTTGAACTTAGTTCAAGAATGTTCAAGAGTGTTCAAACTCGTTCATGTTTTTATGAAGCGGTGGCAGGTGAATAGTGTTATCGCTAAAATGGTGTCTCATGATCACGATCTTCAGAGTCTTTGATTAATCGAGGCTGGGAATCGGTATTGGTGTATGGGACTTCTAGTTTGAAGATGAAGGTGGGATATAAAAAAAAAGGAACAGACTTGAACAGTGGTGAACACATAAGAACACCCTTGAACTTGGTTCATTCATGTTCAAGAGTGTTCAATGATTTTAAAAAAAAGTGACATGTGGCAAAAGTAAAGGACTACCGCCATTATTTCAGTTGTGGACCCTACCTAGAAAATTTTTCAATGAAGGAAAGTATTGGTGGCGGTTAGACATGTCTGAGCTGTCGAATTAATGAGGAATTTGTGCGGCATAAAAGTTTGCACAAGTGGCATTAAATGATTGCATGTGTGAATGGTCACTTCATTCTTCAAGCTTTCATTGTCTTTATGATGGGCAATTAATTACCAAATCCATGGTATTTCTTATTAAAACTCTTCTTAGTGTTCATTATTTTTTGAAATACTGTCGCTGTCTATATGCGTGAAGATTGAAGGTAAGGGTTTTTGGAGCTCCAGTTGCAGAATTTTCCACAGTGATTAAGGTAAGTCAGGCTGCCATTCGTACAGTGCTTAGATTTAAGAGCTTGTGAAATTTATGGGAGTTTCTATAACAATTCTCATTCTGTTCTTGCAAGAATGAAGTCTGCATTCCATTTGTTCGAAAGTGTGTCTAGTTTGGTATGTGAAAATCCTATTGTAACAGACACAGATTTAGAGGGATATGATGTAGAAGGAATAACTGATAGGCTCACTGCGGTTGTTGAAGAAAGTGTCCCTTCTCTTGAAATTTTAAGTAGTGGGTTGTGCATAGCGGCTTGCTTTCCTCCTGTAGTGGTGTGTCCTGAACTTGTCCATGAGTGTATCCAACACTATGACCAGCGAACCGAATCAATTCACAAAAGAAATGGTGATGTATTAATGGCTGTGAATAGAGGAATTGTCACTTCAGCTTTCCAAATCCAAGAGAAAACTTTTTCCTCCTTCTCTCCTGCACAATCCCTTGTTAAGTTCAAACCAAATGCTGATGCAAACCGTACCTCAATAGCCAAGCACTGGTTATTAAATGCCCAAAGGGGAGGTTCCCTCTTACCCAAAAAGCACAACAAAAGTCATGTGCATCCATACATTAGTGATGTTATGGTGATGTTACATAGAGTCAGAGGGTCATCTGAGGCATTCTTATTTTTAGATTGGTTGTTCTGCTATGTAAAAATTGTTTTAGAGGGATGACACAAGTTGGATTGGGCCGAATTAATTATAGAATCTATGAGAGAACAACTGAATAATTCTAAATTCACTGGATGTAGTTTTTTCATGTCTTCTTATCTGATGTACTGTCTAGCATGTAGTAGGATATGGGATGGTATGATTCATGAGCCTTGGTATGATTCATGAGCCTTGGATAGATGGAATGTGTGTTTTTGAGTATTTTCCTATTCTTCACAAAGACAATGTGATTCAGAACTATAGAAGGGTACATGATACCTTTATGGGTAAGCTTTGTTTTGAGATGTCTGGGGATTCAGCTAGGAGGATGAGTTCAGAAGCTCAGCAATTTGTGATGAGATTTGGGAGTTTTTATATTCAGTTCCCTAGGTTCTCTTATATTAGAATTGGTGGTTTTGAAGATGCCCCTACAAAATTACCTAGGTATGCCTTTGATTGTTTCATCCTTACAGAAGTTTGTAGACAGTTTGCTATTGTTCTTAAACATTTTCTTCCTGGGGAAGGATGGGAGAAAATCTTCCCACTACAGCTAGGTAAGTTTTCATGCCTGACTATTGAAGATGCAATAAGTATTGGAAGTGACCTTGGTCATTTTGATTTAAATTATTACACAGAGAGAATAGGCTTTGATAATAAAAACTTTGCTAGCGGGAATCTAGGCCTTAGATCTCACATGTTTCTAGTTCCCCATCTAGAGGATTTCTGGGAGGACTGTGCAAATGAGTCCCAAGTCATGAAGAGAGGCCACAACAGACTCTGCATATCTCAAATTCTGTCCATGAGATTGTAGTTCAGCATAGAGGGGGTCACAGATGATGGTTCTGACTTAGTTGAACCCAGTTTCAAAAGACTCCTAGACACTGAAGAGATAGATATTGATTGGTCAAAAGAGGAGGAAGAAAACATTAAATGCAGAACACAGCATGTACTCAAATTAACTGAAAAATGGTTGCAGACAAAAAGAGAACAGTCTAGTCCTAAAACAATTGGAGTTAAAACTTCAATTTTATTTTCCTCCCCCTCTGTTTCTAATTCTCCCAAACCATCTGGTAATGCAGGTTCCTCTGATAAACAACAGAAGAAGGATCCCAGGAAGAAATCTGTTTCAGAACTTTCCCTTGTGGCCTCCCCTCAGCGCATTACCAAATCGAGATCCCAATCATAGAAAAAAGGAAAGATGACTCAGGAGCATACAAAAACAGTCAATTTGGAGGATGACAAATTTGGGGATTTAAGCTACCAAATTGGAGAAGATGAGAAAATCAGGAAAGATCTCTTTGACCTTGATGATGTAACTCTAGACTTAATGGACACCCCTACTAAAAATGGTCCTCAGCCAGCAACAACAAATGATACCCCAAAATGGTTAACTTCTTCAGTTAATAAGAAATTGAGTTTGATTCCTGTATCTATTCCAGTGTAGGATATAGTCAATAAGTATGCTCAAAAGACTCCCAAGGCCAAGAAAGTGAAGAGTACATCACAGATGTTTTCTGATACTAAAACTGGGAAGTGGATAGCCGAGGTAGCTACCTACAGACCGAAGGAAGAAAAGCAAGATGTTTCAGTTGAAGATTTTGTAGTGACTAAAATTGAGTTAGGGACTATGGACAGAGCAGGAAAGAATCACCTTTTCAAGGAAACCGCCCAATAGATGTTGATCACATCAGTGCAGGATAGTAAGGAAAAGAAGGAATTGAAGAAAACCATTGTCTCACTCTCCCAGTTCATAAATACTTTTTGCAACTTTGATGCCACCCCACTGTCTCGATCATCACAGGTATTCGACCCCAACTCTGCAGAAAGTAAAATGTTGTTGAATCAGGTTTAGAGGGGTCAAACTTTGGTCTCTTTAGTTGACGATTGGATGTCCCAAGTGCTCAGTAATGGCAGGCAATACATCAAAGATTTGCACTCAGTTATTCATGACACTGAGGTAGTAAAAGGAGAATTGCTAGCCCAATGCCAGGTTTGGAATACAGATGAGGAAAAATGGGTGTCAGCAATGACGAAGTTTATGGAGATAGAGAGGCACGGTTTTAATAAATTCTGCATGGAAAAGTCCCTAAAAGGTGTTGAAGAGTCCCTTTTCTTCATCCTCAAAAAGAATACCAGTTGGCACATCACTCTCATAAGGGGCACTATTGCAGAAAATAAAGAATATGAAACTGAAGCTAAGCAGATTCAAAAAGCTGCCCTAACCGAGTTGAAAGTGATTAATTTCACTTATACCTACCCATCTATTTTTGGTGAGCAAGAATTAAAGGGCACTCTGGATGATTTCAACTTGACAATAAAGACTATCAGAGAAAAGATTAATCCTAAATCCTGTGACTTAACTCAGATAGCAAGGATTGAATCTATGCTATATCTGTGTGTGGATCAGTTGTCCAATGTCATTGAAAAGGTGAAGAAATTGAGGTGGAGCAAAGACGCTTCTATGGCTCAGATAGTAAATTCTAAGATCCCACATATGTCACTCATGAAAGAGCTGATTCAAGCATATAAAGAATGGAAACCTACTCAATCAGTTACCGATGAAGAAGGGAGTCCAACGGGGAGCGAGGATCATGCTGTTGATAAGGAGCCAGATTTGGTTATTTAGTTTTACTGGATTAACATGCAAACTTTAAAAAGGACGTGTGTCCTCATTCTGATGCTTTAGTTTTTTAACTAATTGCCTGAGAGGTCATGTTTTTTGGGAGACCTCTCGGTGCTCTGATACTATTTATTTTAGCTGCTGAAACTTTTAAAGGGTTTGAAAAACTTATGGCTAATAGATAATAGATTTTGATAGTAATAGTTTGGATTGTTGAATGTTATGAAAAGAATAGATTTCAGGCAATTATCTGTGTAGTGATTTCTGAAATATATTTCAGTAAGGTTATTGAATCTGTGTTATTTGAAAACCAAAGCAAAGTGTCCTGTGTTGACATATTGTTTATTCTATTATATATATATA
>MU228428.1:2710408-2729113 GCA_018584345.1 Thuja plicata | reverse complement strand
TATATATATATATATATATATATATGTCTGTTGGTTCATAATATCTAAATTTTGGATTTTATCTACTTTCTGCTATCTTTGGCTGAGAAGTTGTTTGTATTTCATGAGATGCAATCATGGAAGTAACTGTGTTTTCTTCCTACTCATTATTCAGTTTTATTTCCTTCATATTTGCGTAGAAGCATATCATCAAAGAATGATACTGCAGCCTTTATAAGCTTTCAGGTTAAAAGCTAACTGATTGAACTGCTATCCCATTTCATTGAATATCATACTAGGGAGCTGTACCTGCTATAAAATTCAGAGGGAAGTGATCATAAAAGATAATTAACCAACTATTAGAGATAGTTTGTCTTTTAAGGGTGATAGAGTAAACTTAAAAGGATTTTTGTAGAAAGACAAATCTATTCACTAACAGATTTTTGGCGACTCTACTGGTGAGCACTTACAGTGTAGACCTATTTTTAAATACTTTTTTTATGAACAAGATATGGTCCTACCAGCTGTGGTGATACCAAACCTAGAGGAGCAACCTCATGTTATTCAACCAAATCTTAACTTCTGAAATACCCAAGAGGACATAATTTTTGATTTGAACATTGTTGCTTGGAATTTAAAAACTAGCTATCACCAGTATCAACAAGTTCTCCTAGTTTTAGAAGAAGAGGAAGATATAGGAGAGTGGCTGAGAGGTCTCCCAATCGCCCAAGAGGCACAAATCTTTGATGGAGTTTCTCAGAGGCAATAAAAGAATATAATACTGGAGTCTTGGCCATATACCAGGGCTCAGTGGAAGGAGGGTATCTTTGATGCTTTTTATGAGAGTTTGCAAAATCTTCATTTTTTGACCTCTTCCATTTTAAAACCCAAAGCTAAGAGTAGACCTTCTTCCCCTCCTAAAGCTTCTTGCAATTCTTACCCGTCCTCTAGCATTTGGCAAGCCTTAACTTTGTCTGGTATTCAAGCACCGCCATTAGTAACAATCTTTCCAAGTGCGGTTATGGCTCAGCCATGGGGTGCAACAGTTGGTCCTTTAAATTTAGGAGCTCATCATCGTCTCCCTAAGGGTATTAAAGAAGTGTTGCCTAAATTTTTTGGAGATGACAAAGTCTCAGTAGATGAGCACTTGAATGCACTCAATGTGGCTACTACCATTTTGGTAGTGCAACATGAAGATGTATCCGTCAATCTCTTTGCTCAATCCCTCTCAAAAGGAGTTGTAGAATGGTTTTGTCATTTGCCAGCCGGGTTTATTACAAATCGACAAACCATGAAGACCACATTTGAAGGACATTTTAAAGGGGCTGATGATGAACATTCCATGCTAGCACAACTAACACAAATGAAGAAAGAGATTCATGAGCCAATGAGAGACTATGTGGCTAGATATAACAAAGTTATCCATAGAATTCCTGCTGCCAAAAGACTGACCCCAGAAAACCAACAATGTTTCTTTGTAAACTCGATGCCCCAGACATAGGTTTTCACTTAAGAAGGAGTAGGCCAGCTAATTTAGCTATTTCCCAAGGATAGGCCACTGAGTTAGAAGATGATCTTATTATAGCTAGGAAATGGAGAAAAGATGTACAGACTTCTCACTCTCAACCTTCTACTTCAGCTCCTACAGATCCAGTTTTTCAAAGACTCATGAATGATGCAATTGCCTTGAAAAGGCAGTTACCAAAACAAGGATCTTCATTTCCTTCCCCTTATCAAGATATCAGTCAAAAGAAACCTAATCAATGACACAACAAAACCCCTTTGCTACTTTCTAATCAACCAAGATTGTCCTTGAAAGATTCACCAAAAGAGGCTATCATGTGTTCTTTTCACCTGACAATGAATCATGATGGTAGTTCTTGCCTGGATATGAAGAGACATGTACAAATGGAAGACACCAAAGATGTGTTAGGAGAATGTACTATAGAAGAGCTCCCTCAAGACAGACCTGGCAACTCTGGCTCATACTTTTTAGAATACGAATCTAACTCAGAAAGAGGAGATATTATGGTCACCCTTGGGGATCCCACTTGTGCCATGCTCACTTGAAATCAAAAGTCTTCAAAGAAAACTCCAACATCATCTAGTGCTTTCCACAAGACCTGAGATCATGTAAGTAATTCTTCTTCTCCTAGTCCTTGGATTCTTGATGTTAAGGTTGTGCAAAAAGATTCTAGTGCACCCTCTTTTGATATTGTAGAATTTTGCAAGTCTTCTGCTATCCAAATCTCTCCTGCAGAATATCTGAGATTAAATCCCAAAGAACTAAATAAGTTGGTCAAGTAGGTCAAAGGTGACCTTCTGAATTCATCTCAATTTAATCAGTGCACTGTTGATCAAATTGATTACCTAGTTGATGTTCCCGCAGTTGTTTCACTATTTGTTGTGAATCAGAGTGACACTGCTATCACTCCTACCTCAGAATTGAAATGTGAATTTGATGAAACCAGGAAGCTTGACCCCTTCTATATTTCTCTACTCCTTAATGGCCTTAAATTGAGTAATTTCATTAAAGACTCAGGTGCCTCTGATAATGTTATGCCTTCAGCTGTTGCCAAAGCTTTAGGTTTAACCATGACTAAAACTTTTGGGAGGTGCTATTCTATGGATGGGAAATAGGTGCCCTTAATAGGTCAAGTTAAAGATGCTCAAGATGTTTTAGCCACTTATCCTGATAAGAGACTCAAGTTAACCATTTTAGTAGAAAATATACCTGCAAGCTATGGTATGCTCTTGAGTAGGACTTTCTGCAGAGACATGGGTGGGGAAATAAAGATGGATTGGTCAGAAGCTGTTATCCCTATTGGAAAGAAAAAGGTCAAACTAGAACCTGAAGCTAAAAATAAATACACTGTAATTCCATCCGATGATCCTAAGGCACAAATCCTATTCCAAGACTGTGAGTTTGGTAATTACATGATTTTCTCAGATGAAGCCCCTCCTATTTGTGAAGACTTTGATGAAAAGGAGCAAATTTGGCTGATGGAGTTTGATGGTAGTTGTGCTACTGTAGGTTCAGGGGCTGGCATAGTTTTTAAAGGGCCGGATGATCAATATATCCCTTTCTCTTTCAAATTGGATTTTAAAAATACTAATAATATCGCCAAATATGAGGCTCTATTATTAGGGTTGCGAGAGGCAAAGACATTGGGAATCAAGGCACTTGTTCTGAAAGGTGACGCTAAACTTATCGTTAAACAAGTGAAGGGTCAATTTACAGTAAAAAATGAGCACCTGAAACATTACAAAAATTTAGTGTGGGGTGAAGTTGATTCTTTTAAATCTTTTTCCATAGAAGCCATTCCTAGGAGTCTCAATACAAGGGCTGACTCCCTAGCTGTATCAGCATCTCTACTACTCCCCCACCCAGACTTTAAAACAAAGACATATAAGGTTGAGATGATATATGGACCAGCTGTCCCAGATAACATTGAACATCTCCAAGTTTTTGAAGATGATGCCCGGATTAAGGATTTCATGGCATGTATAGAAGTTTTCTCATCCACATACTTTGAAGGAATGAATGAAGACAGTGAAAGTTCTAATCTTGAATTCTTACTGGAAGAAGAAGTTGTCCAGTTGAAGAGCAACAAAATTCCCAAAGGTTTGGTTTTCTTAGAGAACTTGTTTTCTCGAAAGATGATAGTTTCATTTCAAGAAAAAACTCTCAGTCAGATATGCAAAAAGAATATGACAAGGTGAATATTGGCACTACAGCTGAACCTAGGTGGATATCTATAGGTAATACTTTGTCTGTTCAAGAAAAGAAAAACCTTCAGATCTTGTTAACAACCTACATTGATGTTTTTGCTTGGGATTATAGTGACCTTAAAGATTTTTGGAAAGGGAAATTTATCCATCATATCCCTCTTAAACCTGAATCACAACCTTTCAGACAAAAGCTTCATAGTTACAATCCTAAAGTTTCTGAAGTGATTCTAAAGGAAGTTGACAAAATGCTAAAAGCCATAATCATCTACCCTATTCATCATTCAACTTGGATTGCAAATATTGTCCTTGTCAGAAAGAAGAATGGCGAAATAAGGATCTGTGTAGATTTCCAAAATTTAAATCAGGCCAGTCTAAAAGATAATTATTCCCTGACCAAAATGGAACATGTATTATAGGCGGTTGCTGGATCAGAAATGATGTCTATGCTTGATGGGTTTTCTAGATATAATTAGGTGAGTGTGTCTGATGAAGATAAACAGAAGACTGTTTTTACCATGCCATGGGGAACATTTTCTTATAATAGAATGCCCTTTGGCCTGATTAATGCAGGGGTAACTTTCCAAAGGGCAATGGATTCTTCCTTTGTTGATTTAAAAAATAGAATTATAGTAATTTACCTTGATGATTTGACTGTGTACTCCAAAAGAAGGAAACATCATGTCCGAGATCTCAAATCAGTCCTACAGAGGTGTAGAGACCATGGCATATCTCTTAATCCTAAAAAATCAGTTTTGGGTGTGACTGAGGGAAAGTTGTTGGGGCATATTGTATCCAAAGAAGGGATTAGGATCGATCCTGAAAGAGTAAAGGCGATTCAGAAAATTAGTCTACCTTCAACCAGAACATGAGTCAAATCTTTCTTTGGCCAGATTAACTTCTTGAGAGCTTTTGTCCCAGATTTTTCTGAGTTAACAAGGAACATAGTGGGAATGATGAGTGAAAAACATCCCTTTAAATGGATAGAAGAAGGTAGAAAAGATTCTGGAGCAATCAAAACCGCTGTAGCAAATGCCCCATCTCTAGTTTACCCTGACTACAAAAAAGATTTCATCATTTATTGTTATGCTTCTGATCACACTTTGTCGAGAATTCTAACTCAGAAGGATGTTTCAAGGAACGAGGCACCCATTGCTTTCATGAGTACACCATTAAAAAAACATGAACTAAAATATTCCCCCATTGAGAAGCAAGCCTTTTCTATAGTGAAATGAGTTAAGCAGTTTAGATTCTATATCCTTCATTCCCATTCTATAGTGTTTGTTCCTGATTCAGCAGTGAAAGCACTTCTCATGCAACAAGAAATAGCCATGAACAAGAGATAAGCATAGGTGTCAAAGATTCAGGAATATGATTTGATAATAAAACCCACCAAACTTGTCAGGGGTAGGGGGCTGTGTAAATTTATTGTAGAAAATGTAAGTCATCATGAAAATCCAGAATGTGAAACATCTCAAGTATTGTTGGTCAGTTTGACAGATTCCTGGTTCTGTGACATTGCTTATTTCTTGACTTATGGATAATGTCCACAAAGACTCTCGCCTAAAGAGAGATAGACTCTGAGACTAGAAGCTGTGAAGTATGTAATATGGCAAGGTGTATTGTATAAGAGAGACCTTGACGGTACATTTCTAAGATGTGTGGATAAAAGTTAGCAGTTACAGTTTCTTAAAACCTTTCATGAAGAGGCCTGTGGAGGTCATTTCTCATCTACTGTAATGACATTCAAAATTATTCAAAATTGTTTCTATTGGCCAGGGTTGTTCAAAGACGCTTACGCATTTGTTAGGAACTACAAGAAATGCCAGTTATTCTCTGGAAGACCCCAATTAGCTACCTTGCCTTTGAGACTAGTTGTGGTAAGTGAACTATTCAAGCAATGGGGAATTGATTTCATCGGTCCTGTCAATCCTCAGTCAAGTGCAGGTCACGCTTACATCCTAATAGTGACTGAATACTTCACTAAGTGGGTCGAGGCCATTCCAACCAAGAAGGCTAATTATCAGGTGGTATGTGATTTCTTAAACGATAATATTTTGGTATGTTTTGGGGTACCTCAAAAAGTTGTAGCAGATAATGCAACTTAATTCTCTTTGTAGGAGCTTTCCCTTTTCTATTTTGATCATAATATCTCTTTGGCTCATTCGTCTGATTATTTCCCCCAAGGAAATGGACAGGCTGAGTCAAGTAATAAAAATTTGATAATGATCATGAAAAATTTAGTGGATGATAGTGGCAAGAATTGGCATAAGAAATTTTTTGAAGCTCTTTGGGCTGATAGAATTACCCCCAAGAGAGAAATCAGCATGGAACCCTTTGAATTGGTGTATGGAATAGGTGCACAAGTCTCAGTTCCTTTAGAACCTTCAGCAACTAAACTGCAAATGGTCATTGAAGATCAAACTTTTAAAGACTCCTTGGAGAAAAGGATTATGTACTTGCATAAACTAGAAGAAGAAAGAGAAGCTCTGGTGGATAAAATTATTGAACATTAGGCTAGAGTGAAAATCATTTTTGACAGGAAAGCGAGACCCAGAAGTTTTTTGAAAGAGATGAGGGTTTGCTATGGGGCAAAAGAAAGGCTTTGAAAGGCGCCCATAGTAAATTTGAATCACTTGGGAAAGGGCCCTTTGTCATCACTGAAGAGTTAGGAACCAATGCTTTTAAGTTGGCGTACCCAGATGGAACAATCTTGCCATTTTCCTATAATGGGCAAGATCTCAAGTTGCTGAAGCTTTAGTCTAGGTCCATGTGTCCTGTTGTATATATTAGTTGTAGTTTTCTTTTGGGTTGTGTGTCTTTCCTTTCTTGTGTTTTTTTTTGAGCCCTTTTCAAAACCAGAGTGTTTGAGTTCTCTGGATTTTGAGAAAACCTAGTCCCCAGTCAGAGCCGGTGTTAGTCCAAATCTTGATCTTTGTCCTTATGTTTGATTTTTATAGTCGCAATTTTATATTTTTGAATCTTAAAGCTGCTTAAGTCCTCATGTTTAAATTCTCAGTGAAAGGGTCCCCCCTATGGTTCATCTGTGTTTGTAAAAAAAGGAAAATCATTTGCTAACATGTTTCTTGAATAGGATCAAATAGAATTGAACAGGTTTGAACAGCCTTGAACAACCTTGAACTTAGTTCAAGAGTGTTCAAACTCGTTCATGTTTTTATGAAGCGGTGGTAGGTGAATAGCGTTATCACTAAAATGGTGTCTCATGATCACAATTTGTAGAGTCTTTGATTAATCGAGGCTGGGAATCAGTATTGGTGTATGGGACTTCTAGTTTGAAGATGAAGGTGGGATATAAAAAAAAAAGGAATAGACGTGAATAGTGGTGAACACATAAGAACACCCTTAAACTTGGTTCATTCGTGTTCAATGATTTTAAAAAAAAGTGACACGTGGAAAAAGTAAAGGACTACCGCCATCATTTCAATTGTGGACCCTACCTAGAAAAAGCTTTTAATGAAGGAAAGTATTGGCGACAGTTAGACGTGTCTGAGCTGTCAAATTAATGAGGAATTTGTAAGGCATAAAAGTTTGCACAAGTGGCATTAAATGATTGCATGTGTGAATGGTCACTTCATTCTCTGAGATTTTATTGCCTTTATGATGGGCAATTAATTACCAAATCCATGGTATTTCTTATTAAAACTCTTCTTAGTGTTCATTTTTTTTGAAATACTTTCGTTGTCTATATGCGTGAAGATTGAAGGTAAGGGTTTTTGGAGCTCCAGTTGTAGAATTTTCCACAGTGATTAAGGTAAGTCAGGCTGCCATTCCTACAGTGTTTAAATTTAAGAGCCTATGAAATTTATGGGAGTTTCTGTAACAATTCTCATTCTGTTCTTGCAAGAATGAAGTCTGCATTCCATTTGTTTGGAAGTGTGTCTAGTTTGGTATGTGAAAATCCTATTGTAACAGACACAGATTTAGAGGGATATGATGTAGAAGGAATAGATGATAGGCTCACTATGTCTATTGAAGAAAGTGTCCCTTCTCTTGAAATTTTAAGTAGTGAGTTGTGCGTAGCCGCTTGCTTTCCTCCTGCAGTGGTGTTTCCTAAACTTGTCCATGAGTGTATCCGACACTATGACCAGCGAACTAAATCAATTCTCAAAAGAAATGGTGAGGTATTAATGGCTGTGAATAGAGGAATTGTCGCTTCAGCTTTCCAAATCCAAGAGTGAACTTTTTCTGCCTTCTATCCTGCACAATCCCTTGTTAAGTTCAAACCAAATGCTGATGCAAACTGTACCTCAATAGCCAAGCACTGGTTATTAAACATCCAAAGGGGAGGTTCCCGCTTACCCAAAAAGCTCAACAGAAGTCATGTGCATCCATACATTAATGATATTATGGTGATGTTACATAGAGTCAGAGGGTCATCTGAGGCATTCTTATTTTCAGATTGGTTGTTCTGCTATGTAGAAATTGTTTTTGAGGGAAGACACAAGTTGGATTAAGCTGAATTAATTACAGAATCTATGAGAGAACAACTGACTAATTCCAAACTAACTGGATGTAGCTTTTTCATGTCTTCTTATCTGATGTACTATCTAGCATGTAGTAGGAAATGGGATGGTATGATTCATGAGCCTTGGATAGATGGAATTTGTGTTTTTGAGTATTTTCCTATTCTTCGCAAAGACAATGTGATTCAGAACTACAGAAGGGTACATGATACCTTTATGGGTAAGCTTTGTTTTGAGATGTCTGGGGATTCAGCTAGGAGGATGAGTTCAGAAGCTTAGCAATTTGTGACAAGATTTGGGAGTTTTTATATTCAGTTCCCTAGGTTCTCTTATATTAGAATTGGTGGTTTTGAAGATGCCCCTACAAAATTACCTAGGTATGCCTTTGATTGTTTCATCCTTGCAAAAGTCTGTAGACAGCTTGCTATTGTTCTTAAATGTTTTCTTCCTGGGGAAGGATGGGAGAAAATCTTCCCACTATAGCTAGGTAAGTTTTCATGCCTAACTATTGAAGATGCAATAAGTATTGGAAGTGACCTTGGTCATTTTGATTTTAAGTATTACACAAAGAGAACAGGATTTGATAATAAAAAATTTGCTAGCGGGAATCTAGGCCTTAGATCTCACATGTTTCCAATTCCCCATCTAGAGGATTTCTGGGAAGACTGTGCAAATGAGTCCCAAGTCATGAAGAGAGGCCATAGCAGACTCTGCATATGTCCATGAGACTGTAGTTCAGCATAGAGGGGGTCACAGATGATGGTTCTGACTTAGTTGAACCTAGTTTCAAAAGACTCCTAGACAATGAAGAGATAGATATTGATTGGTCAAAAGAGGAGGAAGATGACATTAAATGCAGAACACATGTACTCAAGTTAACTAAAAAATGGCTGCAGACAAAAAGAAAATAGTTTAGTCCTAAAACAATTGGAGTTAAAACTTCAATATTATTTTCCTCCCCCTCTGTTTCTAATTCTCCTAAACTATTTGGTAATGCAAGTTCCTCTGATAAGAAGAAAAAGAAGGATCCCAGGAAGAAATCTGTTGCAGAACTTTCCCCTATGGCATCCCCTCGGCGCATATAGAAAAAGGAAAGATGACTCAGGAGCATACAGAAACTGTCAATTTGGAGGATGACAAATTTGGATATTTAAGCTACCAAATTGGAGAAGAAGAGCAAATAGGGAAAGATCTCTTCAACCTTGATGATGTAACTCTGGACTTAATGGACACCCCTGCTAAAACTGGTCCTTAGCTAGCAGCAACAAATGATACCACAAAATGGTTAACTTCTTTAGTTAATAAGAAACAGAGTTTGATTCTTGTATCTATTCCGGTGTAGGATATAGTCAGTAAGTATGCTCAAAAGACTCCCAAGGCCAAGAAAGTGAAGAGTACAACACGATGTTTGCAAATACTAAAACTGGGAAGTGGACAGCCGAGGTAGCTACCTACAGACTGAAGGAAGAAAAGCAATATGTTGTAGTTGAAGATTTTGAAGTGACTAAAATTGAGTTAGGGACTATGGATAGAGTAGGGAAGAATCACCTTTTCAAGGAAACCGCCCAACAGATGCTGATCACATCAGTGAAGGATAGTAATGAAAAGAAGGAATTGAAGCAAACCATTGTCTCACTCTCCCAGTTCATAAATAATTTTTGCAACTTTGATGCTACCCCATTGTCTCAATCATCATAGGTATTTGATCCCAACTCTGTAGAAAGTAAAACGCTGCTGAATCAAGTTCAGAGGGGTCAAACTTTGGACTCTTCAGTTGATGAGTGGATGTCCCAAGTGCTCAGTAATGGTAGGCAATACATCAAAGATTCACACTCAGTTCTTCATGACACCGAGGTAGTAATAGGAGAATTGCTAGCCCAACGCTAGGTCTGGAATAGAGATGAGGAAAAATGGGTGTCAGGAATGACGAAGTTTATGGAGATAGAGGCACGGTTTTAATAAATTCTGCATGGAAAAGTCCCTAAAAGGTGTTGAAGAGTCCCTTTTCTTCATCCTCAGAAAGAATATCAGTTGGCGCATCGCTCTCATAAGGGGCACTATTGTAGAAAATAAAGAATATGAAACTGAAGCTAAGCAAATTCAAAAAGCTGCCCTAACCAAGTTGAAAGTGATTAATTTCACTTATACCTACCCATCTATTTTTGGCGAGCAAGAATTAAAGGGTGCTCTGGATGCTTTCAACTCAGCAATAAAGACTATCAGGGAAAATATTAATCCTAAAGCCTCTGACTTAACTCAGATAGCAAGGATTGAATCTATGCTATATCTGTGTGTGGATCAGTTGTCCAATGTCATTGAAAAGGTGAAGAAATTGAGGTGGAGCAAAGACACTTCTATGGCTCGGATAGTAAATTCTAAAATCCCGCATATGTCACTTGTGAAAGAGCTAGTTCAAGCATATAAAGAATGGAAACCTACTCAATCAGTTACCGATGAAGAAGGGAGTCTAGCGGGGAGCGAGGATCGTGCTGTTGATAAGGAGCCAGATTTGGTTATTTAGTTTTACTAGATTAACATGCAAACTTTAAAAAGGATGAATGTCCTCTTTCTGATGGTTTAGTTATTTAACTGATTGCCTAAGAGGTCATGTTTTTCGGGAGACCTCTCGGTGCTCTGATACTATTTATTTTAGCTGCTGAGACTTTTAAAGGGTTTGAAAAATTTATGGCTGATAGATAATAGATTTTGATAGTAACAGTTTGGATTATTGAATGTTATGAAAAGAATAGATTTCAGGCAATTATCTGTGTAGTGATATCTAAAATATATTACAGTAAGGTTATTGAATCTGGGTTATTTGAAAACCAAAGCAAAGTGTCCTATGTTGACATATATTTTATTATGTTATATATATATATATATATATATATATATATATATATATATATGTATATATGTCTGTTNTTTTATATATATATATATATATATATATATATATATATATATATATGTATATATGTCTGTTGGTTCATAATATCCAAATTTTGAATTTTATCTACTTTCTGTTATCTTTGGCTAAGAAGTTGTTTGTATTTCATGAGATGCAATCATGGAAGTAACTGTGTTTTCTTCCTACTCATTATTCGGTTTTATTTCCTTCATATTTGCTTAGAAGCATATCATCAAAGAATGATACTGCAGTCTTTATAAGATTTCAAGTTAAAAGCTAACCGATTGAACTGTTATCCCATTTCATTGAATATCATACTAGGGAGCTGTACCTGCTATAAAATTCAGAGGGAAGTGATCATAAAAGATACTTACCCAACTGTTAGAGATAGTTTGTCTTTTAAGGGTGATAGAGTAAACTTAAAAAAGGATTTTTGTAGAAAGACAAATCTGTTCACTAACAGATACAATTGTAATGTTCACAATATTTGGATATATTGTAATGACCAAGGATCCTGGGTTTTCTTATTGGCTCTTTCCTGGTTGAGCTCTCGAACCAGTTTAATTATAAATAATATATATAGTGGCTTGGCCACTTTTGCTTAAAAAAAAAATATTTGTGAGATGAGACATTTTTAGACCTCTCCACATGAAAACATAATAAACTTATAAGTTTGTTTAAAATTATGCAAAAGTCTAAAATACAATATTAATAATTTTAGATGAAATAATTTAAATGAATTAATTAATAGTATATCTAAGAAACATCTTTTATAGATTTTTGTAAAAAATATTGTTGTTAGTATATTGAAATTTTTAAATATAGAAAATGAATTTTAATCTAAATATAAATTAATTTTGAATTATTAAAATATAGCAAAATAAAATTATACACACACACCCCTTATATTCACATTGAAAAGTAGAAACACATCATACATAGTGGTGTCAAAAAAAAAACAAATTACACTCACCACATTTATAACTCTACTTGCTTCACTTTGTGAAAACATGTCTTGGAATCTATTTATGAATCAAACAAAATTAGATAGATCATTCTCTTTTCTACACCATTTTTTTAGATGGTCTAGGCACAATGTATTCAATCTTCCATTCCTTGCTTGTTGAAGTCAAAATAACCAGATAGCAATCCTGCTACACTGCTATCATCAATTATATATATTGTATTTTGTAGAATGTGAAACCCAATAGGCATTATATTTTCCCTTCTTTTTGGCTATTCACATTCTTGATATTGCTGGTGTAGTTGCTTATAAATTATGGCATACTATTGTTGCCAACAATTATTTCTAAGATAATTGATGAATTTGATATATTGTCATTATCAAGATTAGATGTAGCCATTATGGTGAGCTCATATAAATTTGTGTTGTCTTATGTTTGAATCTCTTTTCTGTTGTTGTTTGTTTTCGTCAATTTGTTGTTAATTATTTTAATAATTGATGCCAGAGCTGGTTATGTTCAATATGAGAAATTTGAGTTTGAGTGGGAGCAATGATAATTGATGAAGGAAAGATTCAAAAGTTCAATGGTTGTAGCTATTAGTTATGGAAGATGCAAATGGAGGACTATTTGTATCAGAAAGATTTATGGCGACCATTACATGGTAAAGCAAAGAAACATTCAACTGTGGTAGATGAAGAATGAGATATATTGGATAGAAAAGGACTAGAAACCATTTGATTGTGCTTCTCCTCTTCTGTAGTATTTGATATATATAAGTAAACTAAAATTGTTGATTTTATGAGTGTGTTGGGTAAATTGTATGAAAAGCTCTCAACATCAATTAAGGTATTTCTATTAAAGCGAATGTTTAATATGAAAATGACCAAAGGAAATTCTATTGCGAGTCGTTTAAATGAATTTTAATAGATACCAGTGAGTTAGCTTCCGTTAATATTAATTTTGATGAAGAGGTTCAGGCTCTTGAAATTTTGTGTTCTTTTCCAGAAAGGTGAAATAGTTTGGTTATAGTATTTAGTAATTCTATTTTAGTTTCAAATACTTTGAAATTTGATGATATTGTTGGGGTGATCTTAATTGAGGAAATGCAAAGTGAGAGCACTGGTGAGACTGCAACATCGGGTCATGATTTAAACGTAGAAAAAAGGGGAAGAATAAGAGAAAGAGAAAGTCCAAATAGTAATGAAAAATCACGAGGAAGATCAAAATCAAGAGGTGAAGAAACTCGTTGATGGTATTGGGAAGAAAGGTCACACTAAAACTAATTGTCAGTCCTTTAAAGCTAATAATTGGTCAAAAGAAAATGAAGTCAATATATCAGATTGGGAAGATAGTATTTTTATTTTAACCTTGAAGTAAATTTTGACCGATGTTTGGGTGCTTGATTTGGGAGCATATGTTTATGCCACTTCATGCAAAAAGTTTTTAAAAAACTTGAAAATCAATGACTTCAGTAAGGTTCTTATTGGTAATGATAATTTGTATGATGCTCTTTTAAAAGGGGATGTTTTCTTAAAATTAACAAATGGGAATAGTTGGCTATTAAAGGATGTTAGATATGTTCCTTAGCTGAAGCAAAATATGATCTCAACTAGACAATTGGGTTCTCAAGGGTGTGAAATCTCTTTCAAATCCAATAGATGGAAAGTGAAAATGAGGGAATTGGTAACTGCTCGAGGTAGAAAATAATGTACCTTGTACATGTAGTAGATATTTTCCCTAAAGTGGGAGATCCTTCATCATCCACACAATATTTTTTATTAGATGTTGTAGCTGACTCAATTGTTGATGAATTTCTTAGTCAGTGAAACAAATGAAATTAATTTTGATGAAGAGTTTGTGCAATCTTTGAAGGGAGATAAAAGGACACTTGTGGAAGGAAGTATTCAAGATGAGAAGAATGTAGACCCCATATGGGATGCTAATAATATAAATAATAAGGATTTAAAGTACAAAGAAGATGATTATTATTTTGAGAAGGACGATGATAGGGAGGGTGTCAAGGGCACGCAATTGGATATAAAGCTTTTAGTAGTGCTACTTGATATATTGTAAAAATGATTGGTCAATTTGTAGAAATAATTTTGAATGATGTGTAGTTGGAGTTTTATGTACTTTATAAGCTTTCTATAGAGGGGCCATGTATTGTCTCTTAGCCTTCAACTCTTAAGATCGCTACAAGAACTAAATGGAATGCCTGGTAAAAAAGGTTGGGAACCATGTCTTTAGAGGTGGCTATGAAGAATTACATTTATCTTCTTACTAAGATACAATTAGTTGAGATGATGGTATTAAGAAAAAGATAAAAAATCAAGAAAAAGAGAGCTCTCACCGATCTACAACAAGAGCTGCAATTGGGCACATCTTTAGCTCATTTGTACACTGCAAGGGATCCGATGATGAATTGTCTAGCGATAGTGACATAGAGAAATGTGTTGAGAAGATGAGAGAATGATTTGAATGCCACTATAGTGAGCAAGAATGAGAGATTTCCAAGAAGATAGGAAATTTTATGTGGGCGCTTGGTGATTATTTTTAGGTCAAATGTTATGCATATGGTGTATTGATAATGCTTGATTCTTGCAGTTGGTTTTAGCAGATTTGTATTGAGAGAGATAGTATCATGGATAGCTTACATGTCCTATGGATGATGCCAAAGCCCATGACACCACTTATTTTATATGCTAAACCACAAAAGATATTGCTTATGTATTTACATTTGTGGAAAATTGTAGAATGTGAAACCCAACAGTCATTATATTTTCCCTCCAAGTCTCTTGGCTCTTCGTATTCTTGATATTTTTGATGTATTTGCTTATAAATGACATGTTGTTCTTGTTTGTAATTGTATCCAAGACAATTGATGAATAATATATTTCCCTAATTGAGAGAAGATGTAGTCTTTATGGTGAGCCACTATAAATTTGTGTCATCTTATGTCCAAATCTCTTTTTTTATTGTTGTTTATTTTTTTCAATCTACTATTGGTTATTTTAAATAACTTACTAGCTCTTGCAAGAACCAACAAAGTTGTATCATTCACAAAATACAAGTTAGAATGGGGAGAAACTCTATCTCCCTAGCTCCAGTCCTGAATCAATCTTTGCCTCACACATGACTTACCTCTTTAGGACTTCATCCATTAAAATAAAAAAGATAGTGTGAAAGAGGATCTCCTTGGCATAGACCCCCATAAGCTCCCCAGAGCTCAAACTACTCATTATTAATGAGGACAATGAATCAATATAATATTTTATTATTACATATTAAACAAATATAATTATATAAGATATTTAAATCTTGAAGTAACAAACATATTTAATATATTAATCTATTGATTCTAACACTTCTAAGAATAAGCTCCAAGATTACACAAAGAAATTATACTTCATAATTCTAACTATTTTTTAAATTTATTTTACTTCTTTTACAATACTACTATGAAGATAGTACAACAAACATAAGTATTCCTCAATGTCACATTGTTATTTCTTTAATTGGTTTCTAAACTTAAATTATATTAAATATTTATTATATTTATGATATGGGACATTTTTTTACTTCTCCACATGAAAATATAACAAGCTTATAAATTTATAACAGGGATATGTACAACAGCCTGAAATGTGTGAGGAGGATTTGTCTTCCTTGTTTGGTCTTCAATGTCAAATCCCTCACAAAGAGGAGGATAAATTCTCCAATAATTGGCTCAATGCCTGTGAATGAGCCAAGTCAGCCAAAGCAGAATAATTATTCTTGCAACAAACCTCTAGTTAACATGCATGCAAAATATAAAATCTGAATAACACACCGAATACATTAGGAACGAATGGGAAATCTTATCAGATAATTTGATGCTTTTGACCTGCGTATTACAGGATGTCAAGGAATGTGGTGCAGGAGCACCAGGAGGTTCAAAGGAACACCATGGGTCACTTGATGATCCAAAGGGACACGAAGACTTTATAAAAGGCCTATAAGGTCTTAAATCATTGTATTTGTGGCCATTAGTGCCTATGGAATGTAATTTGAATCAAAATAAGTTGATATGTTTCAATTTGCCAATGTGAGGCAATAGGCCCTAGAAGGGTCACTATGTAAGGGTTTTAGTAGGTTGAGTGTCTTAAGGGGTTTAAGGGAATAAAATATGTTTTAAGGCCATTTAAAAGGCCATTTTGAATGTAATAGGTTCATTTGATTCATAGTTTTTGAGTTGACAACTTAGTTGTCAACTTGACAACATTTAATATCATTTTGTGATTATTAAACTATGGGGACAGTCAACATAAACTGATCTCAGTTGGTTCGTGGGGTAGTTATAGGTTGGTATTCAGTTTCAAAGGTTTATACTGGTCTATTAATGTTTGGAAAACCCGAGCATGAGGGAGAGAGGTTGATGTAACAAGGATTTGAATAATCAAAGTTGAGATTCTCTGCAATTTCTATGTTCTGTTCATTGTTACAGTCCATTTTGATATTGCAGAAGATCCATGCAACAGTTGAGCACATGATTGATGCCATTTAAATGACTGTAGGTTGCTTGGGACAGTGACAGGCCCGTTGAAGAAGATTTTTTTCCATGCCACTCTTGGAGGGAGATATAAGACCAATAAGGTGAAGGATAGGATTTGTGACAAGGTGTGGAGAATTTAGAAATCCATAGAACCAATTGTAGGATAAAAGAAGGTTGCAGATCATCACATCACATTTGCAGCAGGTAATAGGACTGTTATAGCCTGACAATGAGTATGTTTTTGGTGTGTATAACCTTAAGTGTGGGGGTTTTGGAAGGTTTTTAGGTTGAAAGTAGGTGGTATGGGAAATAATGAGAAGGTTTGGGTTCTTATGAACCTAGGGTGTAGAGGAGTTTAATCTATGGTGAGGATATAGACTAGTATGTGGTGACTATCCTAATATGATTGTGAAATGACAGAGAGTAGAGTTTGATGAACTAGTAAGTGAATGTGTTTTGGGTAAGGACCTTGTGATAAGTTAAGGGACTCATGTGTTGATCCTATAAGGTGGATTGGATTAGTGTACTTGGTTATGGGAATTGATGTGAGAAGTTGTATCTCACTTATAAATTGGAGTTTGTCCTTACTTGAGTAGGGCATTGAGTGAGTTTGTAAGGTGCTTAGCATCGTGGGAGGGGGCTCTGCATCAGAATGGAATCAAATATTGTAGATTGTGAATGAGACAACATGGACCAGGATACTGTAGTGGAATCACTCCTTGAGGTCTTAATTGATGTGACAGTTTAAGCTCTTATGCTCGATGCCTTGCACCATTTATCGCTATGATCACCACCAATTGTGGCATGAAGAGGAGAGAATACAAGATAATGAATAAGGTCAGATACGTATTCCATGACGTTTCAATTGATATTGCTTGTAGTTAATCTCACAATAATGAAATTAGTAATGCTTTCTTAGGCGTATACCTAGTGTAATGTTAGTAATATAATATTAGAATATAATTAAATCGACATGAAGTATTAAGTGTGGTGTAAAACTTAATGTGTATGTATGTATGTATGTATACACATACATATATACATATACATATACATATATATATATATATATGTGTGTTATTAATCTATAATGATTTTCTTTTAAGTTACACAAATTAGTTGTATATAATTCTTTTTCTATTGAAATTATTAATGAAATTTAGTATTTTGGATTTATAATGTGTCTTAAAGTGAACTTTTAATTGAAGTTAGAATGAGAATTGAATGTAGTTGAAACACGGATGAGTTGTAGTTATTAACTTACTAGTGTATGGTAGGTGATGCTATGACTTGTTGATATTTAAGTTGACATTATGCGAGATTATTGGATATTGTTTATTTTTATAGTAACATTATGGTTATGTTAACATTGTCCATTGTAAGTAAATGACCAATAGTAGTGATGTGGTTTTCCTATGCGTTTTCTTGTTTCCTTGGTCTTGTCTTTTGTTTGTCACTAGAGGCATTGGAGTTATCTTAATTTGATATTTTTTCTTTATATGGCTATGTATTGAAATCATGATTTCTTTATATGGCTATGTATTTTTTCACTTAGTCCTTGCTTGAGATTTGGAGCCTCTTGGGTAACTCATGTCACTTATAGATTGGTTACATTCTTTTTGATTAAGTGGTGGTATGGGTTCCTATGGTTGTATTGGTTTTGAACTTTGTCATTAAATAAAGATCTTATTTTCATGCTTTGGTCACTTTGAGCAAAGTGGATGTAATGTCCCCGCCAGGGAACCCATAAGGAATCAGGTCTATGACCTAAAATTACAATTAACAAATTATTATTTTTCCTAACATTCTAACTTAACGTCATTACCATTTACAAGAACATTCCTTAAGGTTCCCTTAATGAATTCAATTACCATTATTAAATATTTCATTTTATTCCTTAATCGAGCAAATTCTATTTCCATTACAACTTCAATTTACATTGATTCCATTTCAAATCAAAACTAACTACATTAATGAACTAGTGGAATTAATTTTCCTTACCGACCAACACGTAATTTACCCCTAGAAGTGAAACAAGCATACATTACTAATCACATCCACTAAACACATTTATTCTTTCATATTTGTTTACTCCTTAACATTATC
>MU228428.1:2675674-2700042 GCA_018584345.1 Thuja plicata | reverse complement strand
GAGGGCTAGGATTAAGAGGTGGAAAATGAGTGGTTGAGATTAAAGGTTAGGTAGGGTTTTGGTGGGAGTGAAGGAGATTAAGAGGCAAAAGGAATGAGTGGCTAGGATTAAGTGGTTAAAGTGAGGATTTGACTTTTCAAGTCACATGTGTGTGCAAGTGATTAAGGCTAAAATATGTTTATTTACCTTTTAAGTGTGATTAGGCTGAATTTAGCCAAAAGCAAGGAGAAGTGAGATTTAAATTAAATTAAATTAAATTTAAATGAGGTTTAGAAGAATTTTAGAGAAAATGGAGGGATTAAATAAATAAAATTTATTTAAAAGAAATATGGAGGAAACATATATTAAAATAAATTTTAATATATTAGGGATAGTATTTAAATTAAATTTAAATACAAGGTGATGAATTTATTTAATAAAATTAAATAAATAGTCGAATATAACAAATATAGTTAATCTATAAGAATTAACTATATTGTTATAGGCAATATTAATTAAATTAATATAGAAATGAAAAAGGACAATTTAGGGTGTCTACACCTCCGAATCCTCCTGATTCTTTTATTCCTTCCAAAAAGTCATCAAGACTTCATGGATATTGTGAGAGCTAAGCCACAGGAATAGATTTATTTGGCTCACCATATTTAGTCTCACTATCTTCCCAAGTATTAATTTTCTTCATGAACTTATAGATGGTTTACCTCCTCTGGTTCTTCTATAATTTTTACCTTTCGGTTGAGCTATAACAACAACTTCCTTTTCCTCGGTTTCACTTAAGATATGGTGTTTCTTTGAGTGCCTCTTTTTCTCGGTGAAGTTACAAGTCCCATTTGTTTGCAAGAAACAACAATAGATTTCTCATCATTTGTGTCTTCAACACTTGTCTCATCCACTTTTAATGTCTTGGACATATTTTCAATCATATTTCCTATTTTCTTGACTGCTTTGGGTATCACTATGTTCTTCTTATTCCTTACTTTCACTTCTTCATAGGCGTCGTACCTGTTAGCTTTGGGATCAATAGGTTTAGCAAGTAGTGCTTCAATCAGTTGTGATCCAACATCTATATCCAGTTCATAACCTGTCGGTTACATCCATTCGGTTCTGGGCTCAACAACCTTGATAATACAAGTGTCAATGTCAACCTCAAAACATATATTATATTGATACTTTGCAACTAGTTGAGGTGGTATCCTATACCTTTTATGCATTCTTTCTTGGGAATTCAAAAAATATTCAGACATGATAGCATCAAAATTATCTCCTAAACTTTGTATGTGCTCATTTATTTGATAAATAATAGGTCTTCCAGGGATCCAAACTACATATCCAATGGAGGGAAATGAATTCTGACAATAGAAGAATATACATACCAATAATGAACCAAACTTCAGTGTATTAGTCTTTGCTTTCCTGATTGTGTTCATATTGTCTTCTAATTGTTTCAACAAGATTTCACATACATCCAATTTAAGTCCTTTTTTTACTAGCTTGTATGCCAAATACACTACTCTGCATGGTACAGTATCCACTCGGGATGATTGAAACACTCGGTATGATAATATATTGCAAGCATACCCTTACTCAAGGTCTATCACTATAGACATTCTCATCCCTCTGCCATCCCATTGTGCTTTCGTGAGATCGGTGAGCTTACCCTTGTTGATTTGCTTAGTGGCCTTGGGCTTATCTCTGATGGGGAATCTAGTAATGATATGCAATATATCCTTAGTGATCTTCATAGGTTCATCTAACCACATGAATTGGTCATGTACTCAGCTAAGTACCATTCTTATCCATTCTATCTTAAAAACCCTCGGTAAGTGAACAATGTGTGTCAAACCTTTTTCTTCCAGGTGAATATTCTTGTCCTTCACTTTCCCATTCTCGCACAACTTGTTGAATGATGTATCTATTTCAGCTTCGCACAAATCCTCAATATTACATTGTATAAATGTACATACATCTTCAATTAAAATAACTCTTGACGGTATCAAAGATAGGGCTCTTGTCATATCTATATTGAGGGCTATAGCTGGGGGTAATTTGTATTTTGGATTAAATGGTTGTACTTTGTTCACAACTGTAGGTGTTTGTAACTTTGGTGCCATTGATAACTTCAAATTTTTCAACTAAATAAACTAGGGCATGCTTTGACAAACCATGAATTTGCAAACTTAACTTGGAAAATATCTCAAATGTTTCTTAAACCTCTTGCAAATATTCACAAATACCTTGTAGTCACTTTGAATATTATCAGGATAGTCTGTAAACGTTAGGTTCAAATGATTTGCAAAATGACATATTTATACTTTTCTCGACCAAGTTAAGAAAAATAACCATATATAGAAATATTCATCCAAAACTTATACAACTTATCCAATTGTATCTCAATATGTTGATATGGATCTCAAATCTATTTCTAGGAAATAAAGTAGGATTTATTATAAGCATGTAGTTCCTACATACCTCTCACCAACTAGGTGGAGCTTGGTACAACCAACTCGGTAGAGATGGTGCAGTCTGTGCTTCTGGATGATGTCCCTTTATCCTGAGTCTTTCTCCTCCAGGTTTTGTTCATTTGTTCTCAGATTTCCTCAATAGTAGTAGGGGATTTTACTTCAGATTCATCTTTGGTCAGTGCATCACCTTGGTATCCACAATTCCTTGCAAGGTGTCCTACCTTATGACAATGAAAACATACCATGCCAAGATTTCTCCATGCTATTATGTTGTTCCTTCCATGCATCAATATGCAGTTTGCAAAAATGTGTCCATACCTTCCACAGGATAAACATGAAATTCTTGTATTATAGTTCCATGCTATAGAAATGCCTACTCAGTTGGTTTTAGCATTCTCTCGATTAGGCTTCTAATTTTCATTTCTTTTCTTTGTCCTGCACTCTTCATATTTGTGTCCAAACTTATTATAATTCTTGTAGTAACCATCAAACTTAGGTTTCCTTGTGTTTTTATCAAGATTAGTTCTGTATTCAAATGCTTGATGTCCATACCTATTGCATCTAAAACAATAACCATCAAACTTAGGTGTACTCGGTGATTTACCTTTCCTACTCCTATAGACATTAGCAGTATCTCCAGGCTTCCCACAACAATTTCAACTTGAATTATTTTGTCTCAGTGGGGATGCAATACTTTCAACTCTTTGTACTTTTGATGATTCTACTTTCTTGGTGGTGTTGTCCTCTTTGAATATAATACCCATTTTATCATTTCTTTGTTTCTGATGCTTGAATTGTTGCTCCAGATATTTTAGTACTTCTTCGTTTCTTTTCAATATTGCATTTTCATATTTCTCAGTTTTTAGTCTTTGATCCATTCTTTCAATTTTAGCTTTCAGTGCTTGATTCTCAATTTCTTTTTTGGTGTTATCTTGATTTTCACTCAGAAGTTAATTGACCATGTCATAGTGAACTTGTGTCATTCTCATGATCTAATTATCTTTTTCCAAAAGCTTCATTTCAAATTCTCTTTTATCATCTTCTTCCATTTTCATTTCATCTTCAACAATCCTCTTTTCTTCAATCAATTTAGTCATTCTTATTGTGCTGGTTTCAAGATCTATCTTCATTAGGTCCAACTTCTCAGTAAGTGTATCATTCTTTTCCAGTAGTTCTTTTATAGCCATTTTAGATTCATCAATAACATTGCCATTAGATGTTGTTTCAAGTGTATCAAATTGTTCTTGTGTAACCTTTTGTTCATCATAAATTCTCAATTTAACCCTTAGAGATCTCTCAAGTTTCTTCTTCAGATCAATGATTAACTTTCTTTCACCTTCCAACTCGGATTCAAGGCCATCAAGTGTTTTGAATTGCCTAAAAAATTCCATGACTAGGATCTTTAACTCTCAGGTGGTCAAACCCTATAACTCAAGAGTATAGGCTCTGATACCAATTGTTGGAATGATTATGGAAAGTTGGGACTAAGAGGGGAGGGGTGAATCAGTACCAAAAAAAACTTTTATAACTTAAAATGTATACTGTTGCTGCTGTTTACCGATTTCAATAACTTGAAATAAAACATAAAACATAACATAAAATCATTCAAGTAAATGAACTCATAAATCCATGATTTTTTTTACACATAAATCCTTGGTTAGAGGAAAAAACTGCGGTGGGGATGACACCCACAACCTTCACTAACTGTATTATAAAGGGTGCTTGGTTAGAGCTTACATAGTTTAGCCATTTTGATAGCTTACCCGATTAAAAGTATACAAAGACTTGTAAGGTCTATTTGATTAGAGTATTTTACAATCTCTACACTTAGAGATGTACCCTGTTAAAGGTTTTACATAAATCAGATCAGTTAAGATCTACTTAGTATTGGGATTTCTAGATCTCAATACAATATTATTAACAACTTACAAATGCCTGTTGTAAATCATCAACTACAAATGTTGATCAGATTCTATGTGCTCTAAAATAATTGTGTTACCTCAATTAGAAAATGTAACACTTCTAAGATTTTCTCTGATGTAGTAAAATATCAACTCAGTGCGCTCTGCTCTGATTTTTGTTCTTCAATAAAAACCTTCTCTGTGCTCTGTCTCTTTCTCCTATGTCATCTCTATCTCTCCTATCCTTCTCTTTAAATCATCCTTTAAGTATAATATTTATTTCCTCTTAATCTTATGCATTAGGTTGTTGATAAATTATTTCAACTATTAGATCTGCTGTTCCACTCGGTGACCATGTCACTTTTACCTTGGTACTTGGTATTTTTCTTGCAAATAGTAATCTTTGATTAACTGTATAATCTGCTTCTTAGATCTCCTCTTTGAATTATTTTGATCATTGATCGTGTAACAAACTCATCTTTGTGCATTGTAGAATCAAAATTAATATAGTGTTAATGTATTAAATGCATCCTTATCACTTTACAATTCATTAAATAACTCGATGGAGTAACTTATCTTTACTCACTTAACTTTCTCTTTTGTACTCGGTAAATGTCAACTTGGTGTACTGTCTATGATCTCGGTGTTTGGTATTAGTGTCTGTGCTTTACCAACTTCCCTGCCTTTCTCGGTGTACATTACCGACTGCTTATATATTTTCTTTTCTTCCTTTCACCTATTGAATCTTTTGATTCTTATGACTTTGTCTAAACTAATGACAATAAAATATTCTATAGAGATAACAGGGGAAGGGGATTTAACCACTTCAAGAACCAATATCCGAATAGGGGATTTATTAGACTTTTTGATCTTTTAATTTGGATGAGAAACCTCAAGCTCAACCTTAGACTTAGTGTCCATACCTTCCTAATCACCTTCATCTTCTTCAATCCACTCCTCTTCCTCCATAATGAACTATTTGATAGAGCTGGGATTAGGGTGTTTTCCAAACCTTTTGATAGTGGACACAGACCCAACATGCCCTTTCTCTTTACCAAAGGAATTGGGATTCTTGGTAGGGGTTTTAGCATCGGGAACTTCCTCCACATCAACCTTTGCATCAAAACCACCTTCCTCCTCATCCTCATCTTTGGGGAATTCCTCCTCATAATTAGAGATCTCAAGAATATTATACTCAACAGAAGAAATTTTAAAGTGTTCATAGATCAAAACCATGAGGCCTTCATGCAGGGCATAATTGCCCCATAGGTTAGCCCTAGCATAATAAAAAATAGTATTCATATGTAAAAGGAGAAAAAAAGGATGAGATACCTTGAGCCCATGGTGGAAGTGGTGTAGTAACACAAGATGGTAACCATAGGCCCACGCAAATCTCTCATCCAAAGTGATATGTTGCATGATTACAAACAACACCCACCTCCATATTTTCTTAATTACCTTTGGGGAGTAATATATTTTGTTATTCTTCACAAGCCTATTGATGAAAAGCTCTCCTCTATCTAGGAAATTTTTTTGTGGTGTGACCTTAGGTGTCTTCTCTACACCCAAATTGGATTAAGAGCGTGCTCTACACCTTCAAAAGGGATCCTACAGCAACTACAAAGCACACTATCCTCCTAGAGGATACTAAGTCTTCTTTCAAGAAAGTAAATTATACTTTTTTTTAACATAAAATAGGAACCTATATGTTGTAGGGGATGGAAAGGTTCCAAAAAATTCAAAGGTCTCTAAAAGAGATGATTTGTAACCCATAAAAGTGTCTAAGAAATCAGACAACAATTCTGGCTTTAGGCCTTCCTGGATTGTAGCCCTATTGAGCGAGTTTTTAGGACTTAGATCAAATTACTAAAGGATCTATCAAAAAAATATTATATCCAAACACCCTTTACATATTTATATCAAACCCCAAAAGCATATAATCCCAAACATAAATGAAAGTACCTAATGCTCACTGCTGTAGGAGACCTAATTACGCATAGAAGGGTTGATTTATTCTACAAGTGTTCACCAATAAAAATACTCAGATAAGAAAACATTTGGAATGGTTAAAGGGACCCCTTTGAGACCACAATCCACCATTATATTTAATTTTTCCACCCCCGAAGTGATTCTGCTACTTCATTCTTCTTTGGATTGAACTAAGGACATAAAGATGCTTGGCCTAGGGCTTGAAAGAAAAAATAGTAGATCCATTCCCCTTCTCCCAAGCCTATGGAATAATATAGTACATTGACCATAATTGCATTTCCATGAGGGACATGGAATTCCCATGGTGGAAAGGCAAGTTAGGGCATGATCTCTGAAAACTACCAACCCAGGAAGGGTTTCTGTGCACCTGAGAGAGTTTTGCTTATAAATTTTGATCCTGATCTTAGAAATACTTCAAACCAATTGAATATAATGATTAAATCATCCTAGATTTTAATTCATTCACTCATTGGCTTCTTTCATACCATACTAGTCTGTACACGTTCAGTTTGCAGATATAATTCAGGGAAAATAGGGAATCTTTATTGATTTCAAAACAAATTACATCATTCTATCTTCCACCTGCCTGAAAGGGCTTATTGAAGAATTTTCCCAATGGATCCAACTAATTTTTGAAGGTTTTGACTGTTGGGAATCATTTACACATTTTAGCAACTTTTTACAAAAGTTGCTTGACAACATTTCTAGCAATATGCAACTTTTTGCATTTCTTGCAAAAGTGCATCTTTCCCTTAACAAGATCTAAGTCTAAGATCCTAGGGATCATAATTAACACAAAACATGATAAAAAACCGTAAGAACACACCTAGACTATACTAAACACAAAACATGCCAATTGACCATAGTTAAATCCCAAGGTTTATAAAGACACCAAAGGTAACTAGGCCTTACAAGGTGGCTTATTGAAAACTCTGAAATGATATTTGATGACCCTTAGGAATGGAGGCCCTTGGGTGAACCCCTTGAAGAACCTAATAAGATAATTGTTTTTAAGAGTGGAGGGAAGGTGCTCCTGCACCATACTTCCTTGTTTTGAAAACTCAAGTTCCACTTGAGAGAAATTGTTGAACAAAAGTTCCATGATTGTGAATACACTCTTCACTCATCCATGTGGCATCAAAGTCAGGTAGCCCCTTCCATTTAAATTTGGAGTCAAGAATATTTTCCAACTGTAATGGTCAGCTTGGTGGAAAGTCCTTTATCCATTCTTCCTCTGTATCTTCACCATCCCACAAAGAATTATTAGATCCTGCATCACCCTTAAAAGGAGTGAGATCACAAATGTTAAAGATAGGAGAAATAGAGATAGTTGGGGGTAAAGAAATTTAATAAGCATTGTTCCTAAATTTAAGAATTATTTGACAGGGACCAATCTTCCTCATCTGTAGTTTAGTGTTCCCCCTAGGTAGCCTTGCCTTGTTCAGGTATGCCCATACTTGATCTCCTTCTTTGAAAGTCACATATCTCTTATTTTTATCTACTTGTTCCTTGTACATTGCAATGTTTTGATTCAATGTATCCCTGTCTTGGTCATGAATATGTTGGATCCATGCAGACAACTCTTCACCCTATGCACTGGTTTTAAAGTCACTTGGTAAGTCTCTCAACTCCATGACTCCTCTTAGATGAAGTCCATGGTTCACTTGGAATGGTGTCTTCCCTGTTGATATGTTGATTGAATCATTGAAAGAAAATTCTTCTTGAGGGAGGATAGCATCCCAAGACTATCCATATTTTTTTTTTATACACCTTATAAGGTTTCCTAATGATTTTTTTACAACTTTAGTCTACCCATCTATTTGTGGATGGTATGCAGAACTAAAAGACAAATTTGTCCCAACTTTTTCCAAAGGGTTCTCCTAAAATGCCCTTGGAATTTCACATCTCTATCTGAGATAATGGATGTTGGAAATTCATGAATCCTAACCACCTCTTTGAAGAACAAGTTATCAATATGAGAAGAATCATTAGAAACTTTACAAGGGACAAAGTGAGCCATTTTACTAAATCTGTCAAAAATAACAAAAATGCTATCAAATCCCTGTTTAGTTCTTGGAAGTCCTAGGACAAAGTCCATAATCATGTTGTCCCATGGTTTTTTTGGAATTGGGAGTGGTTGATAGAGACCTGGATTGGTCCTAACTCATTTGTCTCTTTGGAAAATAGTGCATGTCTCAACAAATTTTCTGACATCAATGGGTAGTTTAGGCCAATGATAGGTTCTCCTTATGAGCTCAAGTGTCTTATCAATCCCAAAATTACCCCCTAGAGTGCCACAATGTTTCTCTCTGATCATATTTTCTCTCATAGAGAATTTAGGAATACAAATTTGACCCCCCTTAAACAAAATACCATTCTCCAATAAATATTATGAATATACAGTATTATATGCATCTGAAAGAGTGGATAAAACCTTGTAGATATCACCAAAGTCTACATCATCCTTGTATAGGTTCTTGAGGGCATTAATTCAATACTTCTTTGATGAAAATCAGTCTCCTACTAAGAGAATCTGCAACTTTGTTGGAGGTTTCTTTCTTATGCTTTATAGAAAATGTGAGTGCTTGGAGTTGTTCAACCCATTTCATGTTCCTGCAAATTAACTTGTCATGACTGTTAAGAAAACTTAATGCATGGTTATGTATAAAAAAAATAAATTCCTTTGGTAGTAAGTAGTGCCTCCATTTCTTGAGGGCTTGAAACATAGCATAAAGTTCTAGGTCATATCACCTGTACTTTTTCTTGGCCTCATTCAAATTTTCAATGAAGAAAGCCACTGGTCTTCCATCTTGACTGAGGACTGCACCTATGGCTAGATTGCTAGCATGTGTCTCTACTGTGAACAACTTGTTGAAGGTAGGTAGTGCTAATATAGGATATTGTGCTACTCTCCCCTTCAAATACTCAAAAGCTTCATCTGCTTGGGTTCTCCACTGAAATTTGATTTTCCTACCTCCTTTAATGGTATCAAGTAGAGGTGCACAAATATGACTGAAATTTTTGACAAATTTCCTATAAAAGGTATCCAATCTATGAAAGCTCCTGACTTCTCCTGGTGTTTTTGGTGTTGACCAATTGATGATAGCCTCTACCTTTTCAGGATCCATCTTCAAAGTGCCCTTAGAGATGACAAAACCTAGTAATGTCAACTCTTGTTGCATGAATGCACACTTTTATAGGTTGATGGATAGTTTATTTTCATGAAGTCTTTGGAGGACTTGTTACAAGTGTCTCATATGTTCTTCCTTGGTTCTACTAAAGATCAAAATGTCATCCAAGTAGACCATTACAAACTTTCAAATGAAATCATGATGCACTTCATTCATTAGCCTCATGAAAGTGCTAGGAGAATTACTAAGACTAAATGGCATCACAAGCCATTCACATAATCCCTCAGTGGTTTTAAATGCAATTTTACACTCATCTCCAGGCCTTATCCTTAATTAATGATAGCCTGATTTGAGGTCTATCTTGGAAAAATAACATGCTCCTCCAAGTTGGTCTAGTAGATCCTCTATTCTTGGTATAGGGAATCTATATCTGATTGTTATTTTGTTTATTTCCCTAGAGTCTATGCATAGTCTCCATTTTCCATCCTTCTTAGGGGCCAAAACACTTGGGACTACACAAGGTCTAAGACTCTTTTGTATGAGTCCTTTGGTCAAAAATTCACTGATTTTCTTAGTGACTTCTGCATTATGATCAGGGGTGAGTTTATATGTAGCTTTGTTGGGTAGGGAAGCACCTGGAATGAAATCTATCTGATGACATATGTCCCTCAATGGTGGGAGTTCATCTGGTGTGTCTCCTACAACTTTTCATTTATACTTCTACAGTAGACTATCTACTTCCTTAGGTACCTCTTTGTGCACTATTTTCTCCTTTGGTTTAAGGACTAGGGCATATCCTACCTCTGAATCTTGGAGAGTACTAATTATTTCTTATTCTCTTGCAAGCATGAATAATTTTTCCTTTGGTTTTTATTGTTGAGGATCAGGATTTGGGAGTAGATTGAACTTGTGACCATTCTGCTTAATCTTATATTTGTTTGTGACTCCATCATGTTTGGCTTGAAGATCATACTACCATGGACATCCTTAAAAAAGGTGATAGACATCCATATCTACAACATCACAAAGGACTCTATCCTTATAGTCTTTGATGGAAAAATCTACCCAAGCTTGTTCATTTATAAGGGTTTTTTGTCCTTTTTTTAACCAAGAAACATAGGAGGGATTTAGGTGGGGTACTTTCTCCAATTTTAGTTTATCTACCATCTCCATAGATACAAGATTTTTAGTAGAACCAAAATCAATAACTAAGTAGATTATTTCTTTGAGGAGGCTCCACTAGCATAGGTTCTTGGATCAGGTTCATCTTCATCATGAGGCATAATCCTTCTCCAGTACAGTCTCTCACACTATCAACATCATCTTCTTGTAGTAGGTTGGCCCTTCTTTCACTGGGTTGGCCCTTCTTTCACCTTGGTTATTTTGTCTATTTCTGTCTGGACACCTATTGGTGTAGTGGCCTATTTGATTGCGATTATACCACTTGATTTGTTCATTGTTTCTTCCTCCATTTCTACCCCTGCCATTTCTTCTTATTCCTCTGTATCCACCCCTTGAACTACTTTCTCCTTGGGTGTTCTCCTTATTGGATTCTCCTTGTGGTCTATTGGTTTGTCCTCTTCCTTCAAAATTTCCTCTTCCTCTTTCAATCTTACCTTTTCCCCTACTACTCTGTTCATTTCTTCTTCTGAACTTTTCCTCTACCTTTAGTGCCATTTGATAGCACTGGTTTACTATGGTAGGGTTTGTTAGGATAAGTTCATCTTGAATTGAAATTCTTAGTCCTTACATATATCTATAAATCTTTACATACTCTAGTTTAGCAAGCTTGGATTTAATCACCAATTTCTTAAATTCTTCAGTATAGGTAGAGATATTCCTCTCTTTTTGTCTTAGACTCATCCTCTTCTTATGAAGCTAGACTTCATAATCTGCAGGGACATAAGTTTCCCTCAGTAGTGCCACCATTTTCTTCCATGTGGTTATTGGATTCTTTTTGTTCTTCACCCTGTCATCTTGAGTGAAGTTCCACCATGTGAGTGTAGAGCCTTTGAGCTTTGACTTAGCAATCTTTACCCTCTGGTTTTCAGGGATGTCTTCACAATCAAAGAAACTATTTAGGGCATCCACCCAATCCATTGCAGCATTTGGGTCCATATTCACATTGTATGTAGGAAACTCAATCTTGGTATCCATGGTTCTCCTCTCCATACATTTTAGAGTCTTCATAAGCATCCTCTGATCTATAGGACATTCATCTTCCTCCTACTCAAGGGATTCTTCTAGACTCCCTTGTTCAACATCTTTAGAGTTTGCACCACTTTTTCTACGAAGCTCTTACCTAAGCTCTTCCATTTTTTGTCTCATAAACTACATCTTAGTGTATATTTGTTTATCATGCTTTGTCCTTTTCTCTCTGAGGCATCTTACTATCTCTGCATTGGTCATCGTTGTTGACAACCCTCTATTATCTTCTCCTTCCATGGTGTTGGTTTGATTTTTCCCTTAAGGATATTTGATGCTCTGATACCACTTGATGTAGAGATCTCCTCTATCTAGGAAAATTTGTTGTGGTGTGACCTTAGGTGTCTTCTCTACACCCAAATTGGATCAAGAGATTACTCTACACCTTCAAAAGGGATGCTGCAACAACTACAAAACACACTATCCTCCTAGAGGATAGTAAGTCTTCTTTCAAGAAAGTAACTTATACTTGTTTTTAACATAAAATAGGAACCTATATGTTGTAGGGGATGGAAAGGTTCCAAACAATTCAAAGGTCTCTAAAAGAGATGATTTGTAACCCATAAAAGTATCTAGGAAATCATACAATAATTCTGGCTTTAGGCCTTCCTAGCTTGTAGCCCTATTGAGCGAGTTTTTAGGACTTAGATCAAAAAATTCCTAAAGGATCTATCAAAAAAATATTAGATCCAAACACCCTTTATAGATTTATATCAAACCCCAAAAGCATAGACTCCCAAACAGAAAGGAAAGTGCCTAATACTCACTGCTGCAGGAGACCTAATTAGGCCTAGAAGGGTTGATTTCTTCTAGAAGTCTTCACCAATAAAACCCCTCAGACAAGAGAACATTATTAATGGATAAAGGGACCCCTTAAAGACCACAATCCACCATTAGATTGAGTTTTTCCATGCTTGACGTGTTGTTTCTACTTCATTCGTCTATGGACTGAACCAAGCACTTAGAGATGCTTGGCCTAGGGCTTGCAAGAAAAAATAGTAGATCCATTCTCCTTCTCCCAAGCCTCTGGAATCCTATATTAAATTGACCCTACCATAAATTCCTTGAGGGATGAGGAATTCCCATAGTGGAAAGGCAAGTTAGGTATTGATCTCTGAAAAGTGCCTAACTAGGAAGTGTTTCTGTGCACCCGAGAGAGTTTTTCTTATAGCTTTTGATCCTGATCTTAGAAACACTTAAAACCAATTGTATCTACTTCTTAACTCATCCTAGATTTTAATTAATCCACTCATTGGATTCTTTCAATCCATACCAATCCATACACGTTCAGTTTACAGACAGAATTTAGGGAAAATAGGGAATCTTTATTGATTTCAAAAAAAATTACATCATTCTATCTTCCACCTACCTGAAAGGGATTATTGAAGACTTTTCCCAATGGATCCAACTAATTTTTTAAGTTTGTGACCATTGGGAATCATTTACACATTTTTATCAACTTTTTACAAAAGTTGCTTGACAACATTTCTAGCAATATGCAAATTTTTGCATTTCTTGCAAAAGTGCGTTTTTCCCTTAACAAGACCTAAGTCTAATATCCTAGGGATCATAATTAACACAAAAAATGATAAGAAATCCTAAGAATACACCTATACTATACTAAACACAAAACATGCCAATTGACAATAGTCAAATCCCAAGGTTTAAAAAGACACCAAGGGTGACTAGGCCGTACAAGGTGGCTTATTGTAAACTCTGAAATGATCTTTGATGACCCTTAGGCATGGAGGCCATTGGGTGAATCCTTTGAAGACCCTAAGAAGATGATTGTTTTGAATAGTGGAGGGAAGGTGCTCCTGCACCACCTATGCTTTTCATCATTCTCCTTAGAGAAACACTTCACTGCAGAGTCAATGAGCTTGCGATCCCTGAAAAAATTTCTTTCTCATGACCAGAAGACCACTGACCTTGACAATCACCCCTTAATTTATTTTTACTTTTTTTCCATATATGGTCATTTTACCATCTTTCCACTCCTTTTAAATTTTTTTTTAATTGCTAGATTGTGGCCATGGAGTCTTTCCATGAATTTTGTCATCTTTTCTGCCTTCAGAATGCCCCGAGTCTTAGGTATATGCCTCCAATAATTAGAGGTCAAGGGTTCAAATCTCTTCCTATTGCCATCCATATCACTAGATTCATTGACACTCAAAATACCCAGCAGTGGAAGTTCTACAAATTATTCAAGATCATCCAACAAATGAATTTTTGAAAATGCCAATCGAAGCTATGGTGCCAAAAAATAGAATACCCAAGAAAAATTAAGACAAATATCACCCATAAAGCACATGGGGTCTTTTGACTTCTACTCACCAACCTATAAATTGGAAGACAAATTTTCCAAATAATAATTACATTGCCCTTATTAAAGTTCATTGGAATCAGTGGCAGTAACTCTCACTTCACCATGGATTCTATCAAAATTTGGAATGGATTTGGGTTCATGGGGCAAATCCAACCAACCTTACCCTGTACTAGGTCTTTCAAATTTAACAACCACATTGGCCATCTAGTCATCCATGACATTCACTTCCCTAAAACCATGGGAAATGTGACACATTTTGATTGAATTTATAATTTCCCTAGTAGAAGATATTATATTTGTAATGGTCCAGTAGGAGGGGCTTAGTCCTTTAAGACACCTTATAATATTGTTTTAATCCCCTTCAACCTAGACTTTTTGACAATTCAATTTTTTGGCCAAGAGAAGAGTCTGAAAAGCATCCATGGCCTACGCAATATGGTTAGACTGGATACCGAAGGAGAATACAAACACCCAACCATTGTTGTATGTTGTACCATGTTATGTATCATGAATCATCAATGTTGTATCTACATACTCTTTGTACTGGTGGATGTAAATATATATTGTAATCATATATCATTTTGAGATTTATATTCAGAGATGGACATAACTACTATGTAATTGTATGTTATTTTGTTAAAGAATAGAAACATCTAAAAATGAGGTTTACATGATTATAGTTTAATGATGTGTATCATCTATAGTGTCTCTCCATTATGCAATTGTTTTTTCATTCAAATATTGTTATATTGCTAGTAGCAATGTTAGGGAACCTAAGAGGACCTTGTTGGTTAAATTGTGTGTTAATCCTAAAGGTCCAAGAATATTGAGAGCGGGGGGAGGGGGGTTAATTAGTATTCAAAGATATTTAAAAATTTCCACTTCTTAACCCAGAATAAACATTCACAAGTTTACCTATTTGATATGAAAATGAAACTTGACCAAATTAATATAACAACAATAAACCATGCAACACATAACACAAATATTTTCACATGGAAACCCAAATGGGTGAAAACCACAGTGGTAATGGGGACCCACAAATAATGCACTCTTCTAAAGTACACCTAGTTAGGAGCTTAACCGTGTTAGGTGTTTACAAAGACACTTTTAGGTGCCACCCATTTATGGGATTTACCTCTAGCCTTGTTAGGAGCTTTAAAAATCAAGTTAATGATCCAATCTATTAAGATATTTACAAATAAGACCTATTAGGGTCTACCCAATTAAGGGATTTATAATAGAAAACCTATTAGAGTCACTTGATCTCGAAGTAACAACTCATTTTCTTGATTAGATCCTTTGTAACACATAAATTATCTTCTAAGATTAATTTGGTATACCCTTTCTTGATCACACTTTCACATCTATGAGCTACACACACAAATGTTTGATTTCATGATATACATGTCACTATTCAAGTCGTAAGACTTTTGACTTCCACCACCTGAAATCTCACCTAACACATTTCAAATCACTTTAAAAATATTTTCACTTAGAGATTTCATGCCAAAACACACATCCTAATATAACAAACAACCTTACCAAACATGTCGACCATAGGGTAGACTCTTACAATTAATTTTATCAAGAACAGTCAAACATGTTTTGATCGACTCATCCTACATCCTGATAAAATGTCTACCTTGATCAATGAAATTCCAACACATCACCATAAATGAATTAATATACGTCAGTCTAATAGCTGGAACACAAATTATTCATTGCAACTTGATCACCAATAAAAAATAGAAGATCCACCATTGGTAGCTCAAGAACACTATCACCTTTCACTGAAATAACTTCTGTAACCACAATCATTCTCATTGATCATCCAAACTAGCTACAGTCATAACCATGAGCTCAACATACTATCAACAACATCATTCTATGATCACACCACCTTAATCACCATAGATTTGATAAACCAATCAAATCACTCATTTCCAGTCATAAATTGTTCTAGCATTTTCCCTGTCATACTTCAATCAATCATAACTTACACAAATTATACATTCAATAGTTTCAATCATACAGTTAACATTTAAAGACATTCCCAAGTCTCCCTTAATAATTGAAACCATTGAAACCACTTGCAACACATTGTGCATCCTTCTCACATACTTGGAACACTAAGGACACTAGGTCAAATACTTGACATCAATGACAACACAATAACTGATTATCTCAATACCAAATATGTACCATCACCTCACTTACCTTCACTGCATCAGTTTTGCCAATAATCTCCCCCTTTGGTATTGATGGAAACACAACAATCAAAACATCTTATCAATAAGATAACCTGCACTTCTTGTGTTCTTGCACTGAATACTCATCTCTGAATATGTGTCTCCCCCTTTCTCTCTGATATCACTTTCTTACTCAATTGTCTCATCTTCTTTCTCTCCACTTCTATGTACTTCTCTCCCCCTTTGAGAACAATGTAAAAGACACCATACCATTGATCACTTAAGAATCAAGTAATCAATACCTTTACCATCGACTGATCCTTCTAAGGAGTAGCCCCTTATTACATCAATCCAACAAAGATTTTTAATAAAAAAAATTTGGACTGATGCAAAAACATCACTTTAATTATGCTCAGACAGGGAATGACCCCTAACTTCCCTCTTAGATATTGAAATGTATCCTTTGGTAGTAAATTTTTAAAAATGTATGCAACTTTCTCCTTAGTTGGCACATACTTCAACTGCACCTCTTTCTCTTAAACTTTCTCTCTAATAAAATGGTACTTAATTGCAATATGATTGGTCTTAGAGTACATCTCAAGGTTCTTGGATATGTTTATAGTGCTAGTATTATCACAATAGATAACCACCGATTCAGTTACCTTCTCCTTAATACCTTCTAATATCTACTTAATCCAAGCAACTTGAGTGCAATCAATAATAATAATATATTATGCCTCTGCAGTAGATTGGGAAATACAATTATTCTTTTTTTTCTTGTCCATGACATAAGTCTCTTTCTAAGAAAGAAATCTCCTCTACTTGTGCTCTTCCTATCATCCACATTACCTTCCCAATCTACACCAGTGAATACACTCAAAGTAAAAAATCCCTTGTGATCATACCAAAGACCATAGTATTCATTCCCTTTTAAGTATCTAAAGATTCACTTCATGACCACCATATGGGATTCCTTTGGATTAGCTTGAATTTTTTCAACTATCCCAACAACATGTTCTATATTAGGCCTACTATGAACAACATAATGCAATTTACCAATCATGGATCTGTATAATATTTCTGTATCATCTTAAAATGGAAGCACTTCCATTTTGGTAGGTTTAGCATCCTCATTTACTATACTTACATATTAGATTTGTATTTAGGATGCATCTGCACTTGAATATGCATTTCTAGGTGAAATTAGGGTTAGGATCCTGTGGATCCTCCTTAATTTCCCTCTTTGTGGCTTTATTTTTAGGTAGAATCTATTTACTAGCTCTCCTAATCTTCATCATACCTCCTCTATGGCCTCTGTGCTTCTCCCCAGCAATCTGGTGTGTTTTCTCACCTTCCTAGGTCCTCAGCTGACCTGGGAATCTTGCAAATTTCTTAAGGTGACCTTCTTGAAACCTCAGGTCAGGGTTGAGGTTTATTTTGACCTAGGTTAGAATCAAGGTCAACCTTGACCTAGGTCAAGGTCAAGGTCTATTTTGACCTCTCTCGGGTGTTGGTCCCCGCTTTCAGATCCAAAGCATATTGGGGTCCTAAACTTAAAAATAGGTCCCTGGGTACAGGTACATAAGTGTTTTCTTTGATATTAGAATCAATACATCCCCTCCTTGGTTGGGGATTGTAATTGGACCATAATTCAAGGCAAAATTTGAATTTGGGTCCCTTGTATTGCCCTAGGAGGTCTATATTTTGATCTCTATATAAACACTCTCTTTTGCCTTCATTCTTCATGAAAGGAAATTGTGAGATGACATGACGAAACTATGATTATGACATGATGATGATGCAAGAATACAAGAGGATGATATAGAAGGAAAATATATGATTATACCTTAATACATACAAGAATTTTTGTGGACAAGCTATTGTGGATCTTCATTGGAGCTAGAAAGAGTTCTTCCTTCCTTCTTCTTGGATCTACCATTATCAACATTCAAACATGTAAAAGATACTATCATGGGGTAGAAACTATAGATTGTGAGTTTGGTAGGAATAATTTAGCCTTGGGGGCTTGGTATGCTTTCTTTATCATATTCAAATCTATGCATTTCTCTCTCATTTTCAATTCATGCTAGGGTTTCAATCTAGAGGATTATATCTTGGCATTATACACTCAAAGCTCTTTCTAAGAGCAACACACACATACATTCTGTTACATTTGGCTATTTGTGGAGGTGGAAACCACCAAAGTGGGGGTTTGAATAAGGCAAAAACCTATATAGCCACCCCAAAACCCCCTTTTTCAGATATTTGAAGGCGTTGTTTTAAGAGTTGCATGTTAGAATTCACATTCAGTTCTGGGTAAGAATCGACATTTTGTTCTGGGTCAGAATAAAAAATTTTGGGTCAAAGGTGACATTCATTTTTGGGTCAAAATTAGAACTGAGCCAGATCTAGAAAAGATTTCATGGTTTTCTTTGTCTCTACATTTATGTTCTAGATCAGTTGAATATTTTCAAGAAACTCAACATAGGTGTAAGAAAAGGGGTATTTCCAGATCTACTATGATGTGAGGTATTTATTTTGCTCCATTATTGTTTGCAAACATTTCCATCTATACATTCCTTATCATAATAATTAAATGTAAATGGTTTAATATGGTTTAGGGTCTCTTTTATATGCAAATCCCCATTATTAAAACCCTATTTAAAAGACCACCCAATTTACCCTTTACATTTTGGTGAACCTGCGATAGAAAACTCTTTCTTTTTGGTGATTAGATTTACATTTTATGTTAGATCTTGCATGAATATAGAACTAGATTTATTTTATGCTCTTGCATTCATATTTCAAAAATATATTAAAATTACAAAATTTCTTTAAAAACAAAAAACACATTTACATGCTTGTAATTTTACTTTGTCTTCAACATGTATGACTTTTGTTTTGAATATTTTGATGAGGATTTTATTGCACAAAAGGATAGATCCCTTAATGAGGTACATGGAAGTGAGAATGAAAATGGTTTGAATGGGATCTCCATGGATCCTATTATTATTTCATCCTCCTCCACAACCTCTCTAATTAACCTTTACCATAGGGTGTGTGCATGGTTACCTTCATGTTCCACTATTTGCAACATTGATGCACCTAGAATGTTATATCCTAAACCTTTGATGATGGTAAAAGGATGTCCTTGAATAACTATTAAGGGTAAACCTAGAGATCCTTTGGATTTCTTTGATAACACGGATTCTGTTTCACATGATTATCACACATGGAATATCTTTGTGGGAATTTCTTAGAACTTCTCCTACATATCATGAGGCTTTGTAAAAAGCTTTATCTACTCTTCCTATTCCACCTCCTAACCAAGAGAATATAGATTCATTTTTGGAGTGCATGCATACTATGCCTTCTGTACCTCCTATTATGTTTACCGATGATGATTTACCTTTTGTTGAGGTGCAGAATCAATATGATGCTCTTATGGTTGTTGTTTCTATTAATCAGAGTATCATTCGTAGAACATTAATTGAAAATGGATCTAGGCTTAATGTTTTTATCATGGATATGCTTAAGGAAATTAAGGCCTATCTTACAACTATTCAACTGGATAATATCCTATTCATGGATTTAATAATATCGCAAAGAAAACTTTGGGCATTATTACACCACCTATTAAGGTTGGTCCAATTCTTCTCAATAATACACCTATTCATGTTATGGATTGACCTCTCAATTATAACCTTCTATTAGGAAGACCTTGGTTACAAACTATGCATGAAGTTCCTTCTACTCTTCATCGTAAGGTTAGGTTCATTTATAACAATTTGATGTATACACTACATGCGGATGATGCATTGAATCCTTGCCTAAATGTGGAATATGCTAAGGTTTTTGAACCTATACAACCAAGTAAGGAACCTGAGCAACCACCTAAAATTATACAAGCTGAAACTCCATCTTCTTCTTTGATTGGAGATGATTTGGGAACATTGGACTTTAATCCTTCTTTTATGGGAGAATATAAAGTTTCTGATTTAGAATTTATGAAACAACAAAGTGGGTTTGAAAAACAAGTTTTTACTCCCCCACTTTCTAAGGAATTAAAAAGTAACTTTGTTGCTTCTTCACTTGAAGAAACAATTGAGACAATACAATCAGATTGCTATGACATTGTGACATATGCCGCTCCTTTGACTCAATCTGATATGGCCGATAGATATGGTTCTGGTTATCATCTACTCAAGAAATTAGGATTAAACGGGAAAGGATGTGGTAAATATGAACAAGGCATACAAGTACACTTGGACAAAAAATTTTATGATTATAATTATGGGTTAGGATTCAATCCTTATAAACAACCATCAACTTTTCCTCTTAATGTCAATCACATCTGTGGTGGAGATTTGAAGTTGGTTAATCCACTTCTCCTTGACATGAATCAAAAACCTATTTGTGATGTTTTTCCTAAGGATGAAGCCCTAGTAGATTTTTTGGGGGCTTATAAGGATCTACCTACATTTCATCATAAAAGAAGAAAGCCCTATTGTTTGAATAATGAAGCCTATTTTGGAGGACACAATGTACAAGATATTTCTCCTTTGCTAATGGATTCTCCCATGCAAAGTAATTTGTTAATAACTGAGACTGTTGAATTTCAAGTGGATGTGAATGACTCTAACAAGACAATCAAAATTGGTAAATGTTTGAATCAAGAGGAACATGATCAGTTGGTTTCCCTCCTTCTTGAATATAAGGATATATTTGCTTGGACATATTCAGATATGCCGGGTATAGATCCTAAGATTGTTACTCACAATATTGTTCTCAAACCTAATGCTAAAACTGTGAAATAGAAAATCCAAAAGATGAATCCAAGCATTGCCTTATTAGTTAAGGCTGAGATTGAAAAATTATTAGGTGTTGGGTTCATCCGCTCTATTGATTACTCTGAATGGATTTCCAATATCATGGCTATTTTTTAAAGGAGAAAATAAGATAAGGATGTGCACCGAATTTCAAGATTTAAATAAGGCATCCTTAAAAGATGATTTCCTGTTACCTAATATTGATATGATTATGGATTCGACACTGGGTCATGCTTTATTATCTTTTATGGATGGTTTTTCAAGTTATAATCAAATATTTATTCCCATCGAAGACCAACTTAAGACCGCATTTATAACACCTTGGGGAACATTTTTTTGGGTCTTTATGGTTTTTGGATTAAAAAATGCAGGAGAAACTTATCAGCGTGCTATGACTTTGATTTTTCATGTTTACATTCATAAGATTCTGGAAGATTATGTGGATGATATCTTGGAAAAATCTATACAAAGAGAGGATCATGTATTTATTTTACGACAAGCATTTGAAAGAATTAGGAGTTATAATATGAGATTGAATCCTAAGAAATGTGGCTTTGGAGTTGATTTTGGTAAATTATTAGGATTTATAATCTCTAAGCGAGGCATAGAGGTTGATACTAAAAAGATCGATGCTATTTTTAACACGCCTCCTCCTAAGAATATTTCTCAATTATGCAGTTTAAAAGTGAAAATTCAAGCCATTTGTCGCTTTGTTTCTAACTTAGCCGATAGAACTGTTCCTTTCACTTCCTTTCTTAGGAAAGATACCATTTTTTATTGGAATAAGGAATGTAAACAATCCTTTGAGAAATTTAAGGAGTATCTCACCAATCCTCCTATTTTGCAACCCGCTCAATTTAATAAACCCTTTTATCTATATACTTCCACTACTCTGAATGTCGTAAGTGTGTTGTTGGCTCAACATGATAGTGAGGGTAAGGAAAGACCGGTGTACTACATTAGTCAAACTTTACTTGATTATGAAACGGGATACACTGACTTGGAAAGACAATGCTTGGCTTTAGTTTATGCTTGTCAAAAACTCAGGCATTACCTATTGAATATTGGGGTGAATAAGATTTTTAAATTTGATCCTCTAAAACACCTTTTCTCAAAGACTGGTCTCTTTGGCCATCTGGAAAAGTGGGTGATGTTACTTACAAAATTTGATCTTAATTTCATTTCTCAAAAGTCAATTAAAGGACAAGCTTTAACTAATTATTTAGGTGAAGCTCCTTTTCCTCATTCTGATATAGGCATTACCTCAATAGAATTCCCTAATGAGAGCATTCTAGCTACTAAGAAAGAGGATGTTTGGGAATTATATTTTGATGGTTCTAAATGTAAGATAGGTTTTGGTGTTGGCATTATCTTGGTCCCTCCTACAAAGAAATCGATCCCTGTCATAAAAATTGACCTTTCCTTGTGGTGGTACCCTAAATTTTGAGAATTTAGAAGTCCCAATCCATTATCAAGAAACAATTTTCTTCATACTAAAAATATCAAAGGAAGGAAGCTTTAAGACACAAATAAATGGAACTAACTGATCGAAGCCTTCAAAAAATGATAGAACTTTGAACTGCTACAAAGATGATGCTGACAGAGGCTGAAGATGGTCGAATTTTAAAAATATAAAAATGACCTAGTTCGGGAAATCAAATTTCCTATCTCTAGTAGAAATATTAGTTTTTCCCAAGGTGTTTTGGATTTTCTACCAAAGCCAAATCCGAAAGTTAGGTAGTTATTTTTTAGTTAGTTTATTGTTTTTTTCAAAATAATTTGTAATAAGGGTTGTGTCTTTTCACCCTAAAGAGGTGTGAAAGCCACTCAAACACACATATATATACATAATGTAAAATGTAAAGAGACAAGACAATACAACAATAATACAATTTTGATAGATGGATTAGATGGATCAATAACTGCAAATGTGAACTTTATTGTACTATTTTCATAATCAATAAAGATAAGTCATTTTTCTTCATGTATGCAATTGTTTCATTATCATTTTACAATTAGTCCCTCGGATAAACCAATAGAACTTCTTAAAAGTGATAGTTTGATGTGCATGCTTCCTGATTTGATTCATAATCTATATATTCAATTGGTTTTCTCATTTTGTATGGTTAAATTCTATTGATTGAGGCCTCAGTCAATTGGTCTGTCATCTGAGAAGTATTACCCTTTTGATATATCTCTGAATTTGTTTTATGTTGCATGTACATTCCATAACACCTTTGAAGTGATAAGTTTCCTTGTAAAACTGTCTCTGAGGTTGAACATAGGATTGGAATGATATTGACTCTATTGCTCATAGTTGATTAAGGCACTAGTCTTTCTTTTTTATTGGATTATAGTCATAGTTTCATTATTTAAAGTTTTGAGATACTATATCCATCTTCTCTATTAATTTCATATCTTAAATCCATCAAACATTCTTTAAATTCTTTCAACATTATATTTGAACATTTTAATAATACATTGCTCTTGGTTTAAAGGATCTCATAGTACTTTTCCATACTCTGGGATAGAGAAGTTTGAATCATAAGTTATCTTCTCTAAAAATCCCTTAAAGACTTGGAAGATAAGTTTAGTGTATAGGCCTACCAGCCTTGGTTCTGTAGAGCCAAAACTGTAGAAGGTTGATACTTGGAATAAGTTGAAACCTTGTTTTTTGGAAAATCACTTGGGTTTCTCATCATTGGATAAGGAAAAATCCATAAGAAATCTAATCTGTTGATTTGAGCACCAACAGATTGGCGACTCTGTTGGGGAGTTGTTCAAAAGAACATTTTTGTATTTTACCTAGAAGCTCTGGTGGTATATTTAAGACTCTACTGGGAGAAAAGAACTCAGAAGACAGTAAGTATTTTCCTTCTGATAATAAGGTGGCGACTCTATTGAACAAAGCATTTTAGTTAGTGACTCTGCTGAGGGAGAAGACTCAGAAGGAGATGGTAGATTATTTTTTCAATGTATCCATCATTTCAAAGAAATCCTTTTATTCCAGATGGTATCAGGCCATTGGATCTTAGGAGATTTCAATGCATCCCAAATAAGTTATCCCCTAAAATTTCACAACTTCTACTAAAGTTCCTCGGAGAATGGGATGAATCGACACTACAACACTTGGATGCATTTTATACATTCATAGAAGATTATGAGGTTTCTACAGAGGATCAGGTGATGAGGCTATTTGCTAGGATGTTAAAAGATAATGCCAGACAAGTATATGAATCACTACCCACACAATGTATCTCATCATGGAGATAGTTTGAGAAATGGTTTCTTTATACATTTCATGATGCCAGTGGTGAAGAAGACAACATGTGC
>MU228428.1:2664902-2675624 GCA_018584345.1 Thuja plicata | reverse complement strand
TTGAGAAATGGTTTCTTTATACATTTCATGATGCCAGTGGTGAAGAAGACAACATGTGCTATGAACGATATGAAGACCAAAGTTGCAGCATGGAAGAAGATCCAAATTACATTGTGGAAGAAGAATTGTACATTTCCCCTTTGGATACATTCTTCAATTTGGAAAGATATGAAGGAGAATCTACAATACATTTGTTCATGAGAATGATAATGATTTATCAGGAAATACCTTCAGATATTAGGCCTTTTGGAAGGGAATTAATGGATAACCTTTGTGAGTTAGGAATATATGATGATTCTCAACTGATAATTTTTCTTGAGCAAGTATGTGAGGAATTGAGAAAAGAAAAGAATAATGACATAGAGGAAGAAAATTCAAATCAGGTTGAAGAAGAATATGTACATGGTAAGATTTGTATGGAGATAGGTATCAATGGACATGATGGTGAGGAAGAAAATCTCCCCACTATAGAATAAATTTCAGATTTTTTGGATGTTTAATATCATAAGTATGTTCAAAAGAATGGTTTAAACCTTTTTTGCAATCATCAGGATGGGCATTATCAGGTTATATTTGATACAATACAATCTTGAAAGAGTGAAACATTTGATGAAGGAAATATGTTTATGAATGGTTTTGAAAAATATGAAGAATTTTCTGGATATGGACCATGTGTTAATCCATTCTATGAAATAAATGAAATCTCTTCAAACTATGAAGGTAAATTGGATACAATATATGAGCATGAAGAATTTTTAACAAAGATAATTGATGAAGAATTTTTTCTTGAAACAGATGGTGATAAGTTTTTGATTGAGCCTGATTTGGATACTATGCTAGAGGATATAAATACTCTATAAGGAATTGATTATAAGAATGATTCAGCCATTTTTTTGCAAAATCAGAAAAAATATGTTACAAAATGAAGGGAAAAAATAGATTTATGGCATCCAGATTCTTGGTCAATATGATGAAGTCTGTAGTCTTTTTCAGTCTCTATATGATACAAAAGGTGATTTTGAGTATTCCTCAGAGGCAGTGAGGAATGATAAAATATCAGATGAGTAGAGTATATACTGGACTAATACTTTTAGAATTGGTAATCTTTGAATCAGACATAAAGGAAGTTACAACAATTTATTCCCAGTTTGAATGGCATAGGAAAGATTTGACCATGAAGGATTTTATGAACAGGTGGGTCAAAATAGTAATCTGACCAATAATGATACATTTAGAATGATCTTTTTGCTAAAGGATCATAATAAAATCTTTGATAGAGGAAAGAAACAATGTTCATTTTTTTTGGAGCCTGGGGCCACCTAATTTCACTTTGCATCAGATTAAGTGTGGATACTTGGGCTCCTTCTCTAGAGATAGCTTGAATCTTGCTATGCTTACAGGGAGCATATGTCCCCAGAAACAGCCACTAGTGGCACCCTAAATTTTGAGAATTTAGAAGTCCCAATCCATTATCAAGAAGCAAGTTTCTTCATGCTAAAAATATCAAAGGAAGGAAGCTTTAAGACACAAATAAATGGAACTAACTGATCAAAGCCTTCAGAAAATGCTGGAATTTTGACCTGTTACAAAGATGATACCAAAAGAGGCTTAAAATGGTCAAATTTTAAAAATATAAAATGACCTAGTTCGGGAAATCAAATTTCCTATCTTTAGAAGAAATATTAGCTTTTCACAAGGTGTTTTGGAATTTTGACCAAAGCCAAATCCAAAAGTTAGGTAGTTATTTTTTAGTTAGTTTATTGTTTTTTTTCAAAATAATTTGTAATAAGGGTTGTGTCTTATCAGCCTAAAGAGGTGTGAAAGCCACTCAAACACACACACACACACACACACACACACACACACACACACACACACATATATATATATATTGTAAAATGTAAAGAGACAAGAAAATACAACAATAATACAATTTTGATAGATGGATTAGATGGATTAGATGGATCAATAACTACAAATGTGAACTCTATTGTACTATTTTCATAATCAATAAAGATAAGCCCTTTTTCTTCATGTATGCAATTGTTTCATTATCATTTTACAATTAGTCCCTTGGATAAACCAATAGAACTTCTTCAAAGTGACATTTTGATGTGCATGCTTCCTGATTTGATTCATAGTCTATATTTTCAATTGGTTTTCTCATTTTGCATGGTTAAATTTTGTTGATTGAGGCCTCAATCAATTGCTCTCTCATCTGAGAAGTATTACCCTTTTGATATATCTCTGAATTTGTTTTATGTTGCATGTACATTCTATAACAGCTTTGAAGTGATAAGTTTTCTTGTAAAATTGTCTCCGAGGTTGAACATAGGATTGGAATGAAATTGACTCTATTGCCCATAGTTGATTAAGGCACTATTCTTTATTTTTTATTGGATTATAGTCATAGTTTCATTATTTAAAGTTTTGAGATACTATATCCATCTGCTCTATTCAGTTCATAGCTTAAATCCTTCAAACATTCTTTAAATTCTTGCAACATTACATTTGAATATTTTAATAATACATTGCTCTTAGTTTAAAGGATCTCATTGTACTTTGCCATACTTTGGGATATAGAAGTTTGAATTATAAGTTATCTTCTCTAAAAAGCCCTTAAAGAGTTGGAAGATAAGTTTAGGGTATAGGCCTACTAGCCTTGGTTCTGTAGAGCCAAAATTGTAGAAGGTTAATACTTGGAATAAGTTGAAACCTTGTTTGTTGGAAAATCACTTGGGTTTCTCATCATTGGATAAGGAAAAATTCATAGGAAATCCAATCTATTGATTTGAGCACCAACACCTTGTACTAAAAATATTGTGGAATATGAAACTCTTATAGCTGGCTTATGAGATGCTTCATCCCTTCATATTAAAAACTTGGAAATCTACAGGGATTTGCAATTGATTGTGGAAAAAATCAAAGGAGCTTATAGACTAAGAATGATAAAATGACGCAATATAGAGATTTGGCTCTTGATATTCTTTCAAAATTATCTTCTTATAAGATTCAGACTTTACCTAGGAAAGATAATTGACATGTGGACACCATGGCAAGTGCAGATTCTTTGGTTTGTCTCAAGAATAATGCTGAAGAATTTAAATTTACTATGCATACTCTTAAACACCTTGAAATTTTTAATAAGGTTACTGTTGATTGTTTTAACTTGCATTTGGATGAATGGTATTCACATATCTTTCATTTTTTGAAAGATAGTACCTTTCCAGAATCAGTTACAAGGAACATGCGTAATCAAATTAGGAAGCTTGCAGCACATTATATCATCTTGGGAGGTATGCTTTACAAATTCTCTTATAATGGTTTTCTATTAAGATATCTCGTTAGAACCAAAATTCTGATAGCTTTAGCAGAAGCTCATTCTAGTTCTTGTGGGGGACATTTTGGTGGGAAGTCTATAGTCAATAAACTTCTTAGAATGGGATATTATTGGAAATAAATGGAAAAAGATTCTTTTATGTTTGTTAAGAAGTGTCCTCAGTGTCAGCAACATGGTAATTTAATTCATGCTCCTGCTTGTGAGCTTTGTAATCAAGTTGCTCCATGGCCTTTTAGTATTTGGGGTTTTGATCTCATTGGAAAAATCTTACCAACTTCTTCTCAAGGACATACATATATCCTGACAGCTACAGATTACTTTACAAAGTTGGTGGAAGCTATTCCTCTCTGTTCTAATACTGCAGATGTTATTTGTGATTTCATCCTTAATCATATTATAGCACAATTTGGTATTCGTTCAATGATAGTTTCAGATAATGACACTTCTTTCAAGAATAAAGAAGTCACAAAATTCTTGGAGAAATATTTTATTTAGCATAGATTTTATACTCCCTACTATCCTCAATCTAATGGTCAAGCTGAAAGCATGAAATAAATTTATTGAGAAAATCTTAAGGAAACCAGCTAATAAGCATGCGAAAGATTGGCATACCCAACTTACCTATGCTATATGGGCTTATAGGACTAGTGTTCATACTACCACAGGTACTTATCCTTATGATCTTGTCTATAGTAATGATGCTATTATTCGCTTACAATTATAAATACCTTCTTTACGTGTTTCATTTCATGGGATAATCGACAAGGATACTTTTCGGGAACAATGATTACAAGAATTAGAAATATTGGATGAACAATGAATAAATGCTTTGGAACATATAAAGGCTTATCATAAATCACTTCAAAAATAGTATAATCATAAGGTTATTGAATGTTCATTTTCGGTGGGTGATTTAGTCTTGTATGAAACTCAAAGGAATGTGAATGCTTTACCTGGTGAAAAAGGGAAGTTTAGCCCTAATTGGCTTGGACCTTTCGTAGTAATTGAGGACTTTGCTTTAGGTGCTTATAAGATTGCTGATATGAATGGTGTCCCTGTTAAGGAACCTATTAATATTATGCATCTCAAACATTATTATCCCTAGTACATCATTCTTTCTTTGTGTATTTATGTATTCCTTATAGAATAGTTATGTCTTTTTTATAGGTTATGTAATTTGAATACATTCATATATGATTTCATTCTTTCTTTCTGTTAAGTTTTGTATTGGTGAAAAATACAGTAATCAATCATAGAACTAACTAGGAAAATAAATTTGTTCATATATAAACTTCTATGAGTTTGATACATATATGGCACATGTGCCCTATCTATCAATCTCTATCTCTACACTCTAAGGGTTGATGGCTCCCAACTCTCTCTGATCTATGGTGTGAAGCTGAGGATCTTGATATGGTAGTCCGTGTGAAGCTCCTTGACATGCTCATCTCATAGTTACATTCCTGGGCTCTTTGTAGGTCAGCTATCAAATTCTCTTCTCTCTCTCTCTGCATAACCTTAGTTCTCACTGGACGCATGAAAATATATCCTCATGTCGGTCAGGATTTATCTATCCAATGAGGGACTCTGACTCGCTAGCTAGTAGTCAGTAGGATATATATGTATCCTTTAGGAACTTGGATACAAAGCTCTTGCACTCCACTATGCTAGCTACAAAATTCAAACATATTGATCTTTTAGTACTTCTTTTTTAAAACATTTAGTTAAAATATCCAAATATAATGCATATTTCATACCTAGATCTCCCTCCTGGGCATCACCAAAGAATCTAGATGGTGGGGGCATGGAGTGACTTCTCTCTCCATGCTCTCTATGTCTAGGTCTAGGTGGTGGTGTCTCTGTATGAGTGCGAGAAGGTTGTCATGATCTCAATGGTACAACATAGACAACACACTCATTTACACTTGTACTATCACCTGGGGGAATCTCCTCTTCTCTTTCCCCTACTCCCTCTTCTTCTATAAAATATTCTCTCTCCTCTTCTCTCTCCTCCTCCATAAGATCTCCCTTAGAGATGGGCTCCTCCTCATCTCTCTGATCCTCCTCCTCCTCCACTAGTATGTCACTACTTCAGTGTGTCCTTTCTAAGAGACCTGGATCACCTATGGGATAGTCATTAGGGAAGATGGGGTGGGTTCCCTATAGACTCCAATATGTGATATACTCTCTACTAATGCCTAAATAGGATACATTGGGATCTACCTTTATATCCTCAGTCTCATCTGTCTCGCTATCTAAAATATCTGCTACTGTAGGTTAGGGTATAGCATCGGGTCTCTAATAGTATCTGGTTGGGTATACATACCGAGGTACTATTCTAGCGACCCCATGTATTAGACCAAACTGTCTCATCACTTTATCATAGTAATATGGCATCACTCAATGACTGGTAGGACCCTCTAGCAGCTTGCGCTGCTATGAGTGTCTCAGCTGGTGTCGAGTATCTGGCCATTCTATCATGTAATAGTACGGTCTCCATATCAAATCAACACTTGGTATACAGTCAAGGCATACCCTCCAAAAGAGGATATCCCCATACTACCATACATCTTCTAGTGGGTAGGAAAAGGCTCTCGGTGTGCTCGCATCTACCATCACGAGAACACCCTATGGTCGTGTACATGTGTAATGCTCAAACATCCAAACCTGTAGCAAGGTGCATACTATAAGACTCTCCCACTGGTATCTCACTAACTGACACAACTCGTGGTAGAGATGTGTTAACATGCTACAACCCCATGAGAAGATAGTCTTGTAATCCTTCATCCTATGTATGAGATGAGTGAATGGTACTAAAAATACTGTACCCTTTGTGTTGGGTATTACAACTAAATAAAGTATACACATCATCACTTTAAGTACCAAAGGTGTCAAGCCTGCTAGTATGGATGATAGATTGATCTGATTTGCCTGGTTCCTCATTTGTGGTACTCATCCTAAACAATACTCCCCATCTAAGAGGACCTCAGTAGGACCCCTCTCTACTCTTGGTCTAACAGGCTCACCTCAGACTAGAAGTTGTAGGATCCTATGCACATCCTCTAGTGTGATCATGATCTCTCTTGAGGGAAGATGGAAGGAACAAGTATCCTTATCCTACCTCTCTATCATGGTCGATATCATGGATCGATGGAACCTCATCTATGGTAAGACTTCTACCCAGTACAGTCCCACATCTCTCAATATCTGTATCTCATCTTGTTGTAGCTCAGAAAAGTTCTCTCTAATAGTTAGCAATAGCCCTCCGAAGGGGTTCTCTTAGAGACATACAAGATCTTTTCAGCACAAACAACATCATATCAATACTCTATCATCAGGCAACTATAATACCCACTTGACTAGGTCAAGGTCAACCTTGTTGGGTCAAGGTTGACCTTACCTATGAAAGGATGAGACCTTCCCAGTTATGGTCAACCTTAAAGGGTCAAGGTCAATATAACTAGGTCATGGTCGACCTTACCTATGAAAACATGAATTTTATAACCACAAATATCAAAACAAAGAACTTACCTTAGGAAGTGGTTGTCCGCTGGCTAGGCACTCTCTCAGGATCTCCATGTGGCTCGCTCAAAGTTCTTCTCTCTTCGGCATTCTACTTATTTTCCTAAACTCTGCAAATGGTAATAATGAGAAAGTAAGTGTTTCTTTCTCTTATTTATAGCTACAAATTAGCATTTTATTAGGGTTTTATTTGAATTTACTTAGGTTAAATTTGAATTTTCCTTCATATGCATTTAGATAGACATTCACTCTTTTCATCATAACTTGTGTTCGGTAGCTCCATTTTTAGTGCTTTTAGTGGCATTGGAATTTTGATTAAGATACCTAACCCCTCGAATTAGTTTAGGAAGGTTTGGAATCCTTCTAACTAGTTTAGGAAAGGAATTTTAAATAAACTACATATCTAGTGTATAGGTCTAACCTTATCACCCTATTTTACCTTTCAGAATTACTAAGCCAAAATAGGGGGCATAAGGGGCTCTATGCACTTCTCCAATTCATCCTAGTAAGTCTTAGGTTCTCTATGGATTTTCATTAACCTTTTGTGCTGTAGGTTGCGGGTACTAACGGTTTCTTGCAGGATCTCTACGTTCAGGACTTAGCTATATCCTTTTTATTTTATGATGTTTTCTTACTTTAGCTTGCATATTTACATAGTGTCATATCTAAGCTAAAGTGAGGGATAAATGTATCATCTTAAAATGGAATCACTTCCATTTTGGTAGTTTTAGCACCCTAATTTTGTACACTTGCACATTAGATTTGCATTTAGGATTTATCTTCACTTGATTCTACATTTGTAGGTGAAATTAGGGTTAGGATCTTGTGGATCCTCCTTAATTTCCCTCTTTATCACTTTATTTTTATGTAGAACCTATGTACTGACTCTCCTAATATTCATCATACCTCCTTTATGGCCTGTGCACCTCTCCCTAGCACTCTGGTGTGTTTTCTCACCTTCCTAGGTCCCCAACTGACCTGGGAATCTTGTAGATTTATTAAGGTGACCTGCCTGAAACCTCAGGTCAGGGTTGAGGTCAATTCTGACCTATGTTAGAATCAAGGTCAACCTTGACCTAGGTCAAGGTTAAGGTCAATTTTGACCTCTGTCGGGTGTTGGTCCCCGCTTTCAGATCTAGAGCATATTGGGGTCCTAAACTTAAAAATAGGTCCCTGGGTCCGGGTGCGGAAGTGTTTTCTCTGATATTTGAATTAATACATCCCCTCCTTGGTTGGTTATTTTAATTGGACAATAAGTCAAGGTGAAATTTGAATTTGGGTCCCTTGCATTTCCCTAGGAGGTCTATATTGAGATCTCTATACAAACACTCTCTTTTGCCTTCATTCTTCATGAAAGGAAATCGTGAGATAACATGAAAAAATTATGATTATGACAAGATGACGATGCAATAATGCAAGAGGATGATAAATAAGGACAAGATATGATGATGCCTTAATACATACAAGTATTTTTTAGGACAAGCTATTGTGGATCTTCATTGGAGAAAGAAAGAGTTCTTCCTTCCTTCCTTCTTCTTGGATCTACCATTTTCAACATTCAAGCATGCAAAAGATTCTATCATGAGGTAGAAACTATGGATTTTGAGTTTGGTAGGAATACTTTAGCCTTGGGGGCTTGGTATGCTTTCTTTATCGTATTCAAATCTATGCATTTCTCTCTCATTTTCAATTCATGCTAGGGTTTTAATCTAGAGGATTAGATCTTGGAATTATACACTCAAAGCTCTTTCTAAGAGCAACACACAAATACATTCTATTACATTCAACTATTTATGGAGGTGGAAACCACCAAAGCGGGGGTTTGACTAAGTCAAAACCCTATATAGCCACCCCAAAACCCCCTTTTTCAGATATTTGTAGGTGCTATTTCGAGAGTTGCAGGTCAAAATTGACATTCTATTTTGGGTCAGAATCTACATTTTGTTTTGTGTCAGAATCATAAATTTTAGGTCAAAGGTGACATTCATTTTTGGGTCAAAATCAGAATTGAGTCAGATCCAAAAAAGATTTTTGGGTTTTCTTCGTCTCTGCATTTCTATTCCAGATCTGCTTGCAGATTTTCTAGAAACTCATCATAGGCATCAGAGAATGATTAGTTCTAGGTCTGCTATGATGTGAGGTATGTATTTTGCTCCATTATTCTTTGCAAACATTTCTAGTTGTACATTATTTATCATAACATTAAATGTAAATGGTTGAATATGGCACAGGGTCTCTTTTATATACAAATCCCCATTATTAAAACCCTATTTAAAAGACAACCCAATTTACCCCTTTACAGTTGCATTCACCTTTTTAGAATCATATTCCTGGGATAGATTACAACTGGTCACCATTGGAGTTCCAATTAGTTTATAATCTTCTAACCCAAAAGTATTCAACTCTTCCCTTACATACTTTGTTTGGATGATGTAGATTCCATCACTGAGATGAGATATTTGCAGTCTAACAAAGAATTTGATCTCTCCAAACATCAAAATCTCAAATTTTTTCCTCATTTCATCTATAAATATAATGCTCATCCCCTCATTTCCACCAAAATGGATGTCATCCACAAAGACTTCAACAATGAACAATCGATCATCCCTCTTAATCTTCAAGTAAACATTATTGTCCTCACTTGTTTGATGAAACTGATCTTGATCAGATATGAGTGGAGTCTCCCATACTATGCCCTTGGTTCCTTCTTCAATCCATAAAGTTCCTTCTACAACTTGCACACCATGTCCTCATTTTCTGATAGTGCAAAACCATCAGGATGTTCTATGTAAACTTCCTCTTCTAGAATTCCATTCAAGAATGCAGATTTCACGTCCATTTGAAAAAAATTAAAACCTTTGTAAGAAGCATATGCTATAAAAATTCTCACTCCTTCAAGTCTAGCAACTGGTGCAAAAGTTTCTCCATAATCCAAGCTGCCTTCTTGTGCATAACCCTTAACCACAAGTCTTTACTTATTCCTGACAACTTCACTAGTTTCATTGAGTTTATTCTTTGAAACCCACTTAGTTCCTATCACATTCTTATCAATAGGTCTAGGAACAAGTATGCATGTATTATTCTTCTTTATTTTGATCAAACTCTTCTTCCATGGCCTTAATCCAATCTTCATTCTTCAATGCTTCTTTTACAACTTTAGGTTCATGTTCAGAAATTAGACAGGGACTTTCTCTGATCTTCCTTCTAGTCTGAACACCAACATTCTTATCACCAATAATTTGATCAACAAAATGGTTTAAATTTACATACCTTGGTATCACAAGTTCAGGTCTAGGAGTCTCTTCTACCGATTGAATTGGTTCATCCTCATTGTTCATATTTTCAGATTCTTTCTCCAGTCATTGAACATATACAATCCCTTGATCATCTCCAAATGTTTTCTTGTAAGAACCATCATTCTGTTATGAGAATTTATCAATCTTTACATTTGCACTTTCTATCAACTAGTTGGTTCTCTTGTTTAGACATGTGTATGCTTTTATCTTTGTAGAATATCCCAGAAATATTCCTTCATCACTCTTAGGATCAAATTTCCCTGTATATTCATCATTATTTATGTAGTTGTATGCACCCTAAAATGGTCGCCTAGACTTTGGGCCCCATTTCTCAATTTATCAAATCCCTGAATCAATATTTCCAAATATCAACAATATCAATTATATCAATTTCCTTGATCAAATCATAATCAATTCAATATTTCCTAAGGTTTGATCCTTATTTAATTTAAAAGAGAAAAAATAAAAATAAAAATGTTATTTAATTAAGAGAACATGCTCTCTTTTAATTAATTAAAAATCTCTTTTAATTAAATAATAAAATCACTTTATCCTAAGCCTTTA
>MU228428.1:2625319-2660730 GCA_018584345.1 Thuja plicata | reverse complement strand
ATTCAAGATCACCATCACGATCTCCTAGTCCTAGAGGAAGAAGAGTTTCTAGACATGATCATCATAGGAGACAAACTCCTCATAGGAGCTCCAAGCCATCTTTGCAACATGCTCATTATGGTTCACAGAGGAGGTTTTGTAATACTTGTTCTTTCATTTTCATAGCTTAGCTTGCATATTCATCTTAATCTATCTTGCATTGCATTTCATTCTTGATTCTTGAGGATATTGGCATTCTTGCCCTTGTCTTCATTGAATCTCCCATTGCATGGTTTATTAGCAAGGTTATAGGCTTAATAGCTCTAGCTGAGAGCATTCTAAAAACCCTTGCACTCCATGCATAGGGAGCTATGGATCGATTTTTTTGACCTCATGCTTGAGTGTTCTTGAATGTAAGGATTCATAGAAGTGTGACACAATTATAGCACACATTGTTTGGTGTCCACTGAGGTTCTCTTGTTGGTTCTCTTGTTTAGACATGTGTATGCTTTTATCTTTGTAGAATATCCCAGAAATATTCCTTCATCACTCTTAGGATCAAATTTCCCTGTATATTCATCATTATTTATGTAGTATCTTCTCCCAAAAACTTTGAAGTATTTCACACGAGGTGTGTGACCAAACTATAACTCATAAGGAGTCTTACCAGTTCCCTTCTTCACCTCTACCCGGTTCAATGTATAAAAAATAGTGATAAAAAATTCTCTCTGAAACATCTGAGGCGCATCACTTTGAATCATCATAGTCCTTGCAACATCAATAATAGACTTATTCCTTCTCTCTGCTATCCCATTTTGTTGAGGTGTTCTAGGTGCTGAAATTTTCCTTTTAACCCCATGTTCTTCAGAAAATTCAGTGAATTCCATAGATGTGAACTCACCACCTCTGTCAGATCTCAAGCACTTTAGACTCTTACATGTTTCTTTTTCAACTCATTCTTTTCAAACCTTAAACATAGATAATGCATCTGATTTATCTTTTAGAAAATTACCCATATCATCGTAGAGTAATCATAAACAAAAATCATAAAGTACGTATCTCTAAAATAACTTCTCCTTCTCATAGTACCACACAAACCAATATGTATTAAATCTAAAATACCTCCAGATGAAAAATACTTACTAATAAAAATTGAACTAGTTAACTTTCCCAACTGACATTCCTTGCACATGACATTGTCTGGTTTCAATAGTTTGGTAAACCTCTATCAATATTCATCCTACATACTTTGACCAAACTATCAAAGTTAACATGAAAAAATCTCCTATGCCACAACCAACTATCATCAACTTTTTCAATCAGACAACTCTTTATTGTAGTATTCAGTCAAAATAAGTTACCTTTAGTCTTCATACCAGTAGTAATTAGATCCCAAATCTTCCAAGTATCGTGCATACACCAACTTTAAACTCCACAAGATAACCTTTGTTATTAAACTGTGCTACACTCAACAAATTATACCCTATACCTTATACCCAGTAAACATCATCATAATTTATTTTTCTATTTAGTGCAATAAATCCTATTCCTTTTACTAAGCATAGAGAATTGTTACCAAATCTTACCGCTCCACTATCACATTCTTCCAACTTAGTGAAATTACTTCTATCACCGTTCATGTGATGTGTACATCCACTATGTTGGTTGTATTTCTAGTTTTGGAGCTTTCCAAATTTTTTTTGAAGTTCTCAGTCATATCCATGCCTAAAAGTTGAAAGTCTTGTCTAATGTTGTCAAAATCCCTCTACAAATAATTATCTTCCAACCAAAAATAAAGAAAGGATGCAAAACCCTAAACCCTAGGTTGAATTTTCTTGCATATCCAAGGAAAAACTTTAGTTCATTGAAATATTTTCTATTTTGTTGTTACTTTTTTGGAGAAACCTGATCACTTAAGTCATGTGCTTATTTTTATTTATTCACTTAAGTCACGTAGTCTTGTTGTAATTTGAGAATATTCCTTTTTTCTTTTTGAGACTTGGCAATTTCATTTAAGTGGGGTTGTCTCTATAAAAGAGAATATGCTTTCAATCCTTGTGAGATTTCACATGAGCCATAGATGCAGATCTTGATCCTGTGGTTGGCGGATAATTTCTTTGAAAAACCAGAGTTAAAAAATTTATTTGGCGAATTTGAGTCTACTCAGTCGTGCTATCTCGAAAGGTGATCATAGTTGCAAGTTGAGTTTAATATCATGCAAGTTGATTTGAAGATCAGTTTGAAGTTTCATGCAGTCAGGGAATCATGAAGAAAAGAAAGAGTTAATTCTAAAGATCTAAGATTTAGCGATAGTTATCGATCTAAAGTGTAATCCTGCGGTGGTCGCGAAGTCTCCATGAAAAATCTTGAGTTAAGAAATGTATTAGGCACTACGAGATCACACAGTCATGATGTATCACAAAGAAATCAAGGTTAAGAAGGTGGTTAAAATCATTTAGTCATGTGATCTCTTTTAAAATCCATGGTTGAGTTAAAGATAAAGAGATATCGCGGCTGCCATCAGATGAAAGATAGATCATGTGGCTAGCGTGAAGTCGTGATAAAAAGTTGTAGATAAATGAAAGATAAAGAGATATTATGACTGCCATCCAATTCAAAAAGGATCTAGCCGCTAGCATTAAATAGTGAAAGAAACCGTGAGTTAGTGATTTCTTAAAGCGATAGTGAGATTCAATGGGTCGTGATGTCGCGATAGGAACTATGGTTGAAGATGAGTTAAGTTAAGTCTAAGTGTGTTTTCAGCAAGAAGATCTGAGCCGTGAAAAAGAGAAGATCTTGTGGATGGCATGTAGTCCCTTTAGAAATTCAAAAAGTCAAATAATATTGCAGTGATTCCATGATGATGATTCAGATTGGGAAATGTGGCTAGATATTTTAAAGACTTGAGTTATTTGGGAAGTCTCAAAGCAAACCTGAGGTAAAAAAATTTCTTCCGTGACATGGAGACTACTTAAGTCGTGAAGTCGCAAAGTAAATTGCATTCAAGTGAAAATAAAATGAGATTACCCACGAGCCGTAAGATTTAAAAGAAGATCTACGATAGTCACAAAGTCTCAGATGAGAAAGTAAAATTACATAAAGTAAACAAGGTTACACGTGGGCTGTCTGATTAAAAGATGATTGTGCGATAGTCGCATAATCTCAATAGAAAGTCAGGGTAAAGGAAATCTTAAAGTGACAAGGAGATTACAAATTTTTAAAGTCTCTAATGGAAATACGAGGTGTAATATAAGTTATTAAAGCCTTAGTCAAGGAGTCTCAAAGAGAATAAGAGTTAAGTGATTTCAGACAATGATTAAGAGGTAGTGGTTGATCTGAAAGATGATCGTGTGGTTTTTATTAAGTCTCAATAGATAACTAGAGTTGAGGATAACTCTTCACGACAATGAGATCACACAGTCATGTAGTCACTAAAAGAAACCATGGTGAGATCAAGGTAATGTATGAGGATTTCTCTACGCCATGTTACACATTTGACAGCCAATAGAAATGAAGAAGTTATGACAGTGTGTTTTAAAAGGTTGCTGAGATATTCTGAAAGAGCCAATAAGATCAAATCTTGATGTCTTTTCGAATATAATAAGGTTTTTATATGAAAAATAATCATTTTAAATTGATCATCTGTCAGTTTGAAATGCCATGGCTAGGAGCAAGAATTGATTTCACAGCACACAAAAGTAAAGATAGAAAAGATTGAATTGCAAATTCATGAAGGAGATTGGTGCATTAATAGGAATTACCATTATTCACTCTATCTTACCAGTTTAAAAGAATCTAGAGATCAGAATTTGCATAGGTGATTAGCATTTTCAGTAAGAACAGAGTTATCAAGGCTTAAGAGTGAATTGAGAAGTTTTCAATTCAGAATCCAGAGTGTGATTTTCAGTGTTGAAGGTTTGAAGTGATTTACAGTTAAAAGTAAGGGTTTTGAGAAGATTTTTTCAATATCGGTAAAGAAAGAAGTTGATCAATGACAATTCACACTAGAAAATATGAGCATAGCAGTAAGTGTTGCCTCCACTAGTGGGAAGAGTGGTGATGATGATGACCTAAAAGGGAAAAGGAACTATTCAGAAGAGTTCATTCAATTGCTCCCTGGCTACAATCAGGGCAAAAAGGTAAATTGTGAATACCTAGGAGATAATTACACATATATTAGAGATGCTAAAACACCAGACTATTCTGGCTATCATTTATTTAGTTATTTCCATAAAAATAGTGATGGCCCTATGCCCATATCAAACCCCGGGACCAGTGGATTAGCTAATTTAGTTGTCCCTGATGTATTCATCGATATCGACTTGATCTTAGAGTTGGATAGTAGATATGATATTGTTTCAAATACCATCAAGAAAGATGATGGCACTATTTTGGTGACCTTAGATCGAGCTACATTCATGAAATCTTTTGATATCTATAACCCCTATTCTACAGAGATAAACTTGAAAGCCCTAGTTTCTAAATATACCAGAGAGGTGGGTATTGTATCTAAGTTGATCTAGGACCACACACCAAGGGGAAGTAGGAACTATATTGCACCTATCCCTAGTGATCCATCACCATATTTTTACAAATACCTAGGTTTTTACATGAAATGCATATCCTATGTCCTATGTAGAGTCTTAGGTGTAGACAGTGGAAGGGAAAGGGTATCATCATACATGTTGATGATAGTTTTAGAATTACAGAGCCCTTATGTAAGTACTGATTATGATTACATCCAGTTTTTAATGGACAAGATGCATCAAGGATTCATCGATATTCATAATAAGGTAGGAATCCCTAAGTTCCTGCAGTACTCATTGCTTATGCATCTCATCATGTTTTACAACTTCAACATTATGTATCAATCTAATTTGCAACTTAGAAGGTTTTATCATGGATAGATGAACCCTGTGCAGTTATGGTTAAGGGTATGGAACTACACTTCTAGGGAGCACAAGTTTTGTGCATTTGAGAATTGGGTAGTTTACCCATTGTTGAGCTATTTAGGGGTAGATATGACTAGAATTCCTGTGAAGGTGCTGCAATTATTGAGATCTTGTCAATTTTTTGACAAATGGAATGGAGGTCATAATTGGGGTGACTTCTATTGTCACCAAAATGTTACACTAATTAGAGTGTATGGTTATTCATAGCCACCACATATCTTGCCTTATAGAGTAACACCTAGAATTACAATAATGGAGTTTTTGTGGAAACTTATGTAAATAGATAGAGAGCACTTAGCCTCACATAGGAAAGGGATCTTTACACCAAGGTAGTTCATTTCCTCAGATTTTACAATTGGAAAGAGGGCCTATGACCCTGTCAATGGATGGTTGAGGCAGTAGAGGATGAATATTTCCCTGTATAGATATATTGACACAGAGGGATTTATTGAAAGTGCCAAGAAACTCTTGAAACCTACAATTCCCATCACCAAAAGGCATCAACCCTATGAGGAGGAAGATATAATCAAAACCATCCTTAAAGAGGATGTGATTACAAAAATATTGACAAAGTATCATGATTTGATGGATTTGGAGAAGCAATTAAAAAGGGAAGGGAGCCCATTTGGTGGATATTTCCTAGGTATGCCCTATCTACAAAGATTAGAGAAGATGATTGAATCACATGGCTTACTATGTAATAAAATTGAAGATCAGATTGATAATAAGGACAGAGGTCCCAACAAACAATCATCATTAGAATAGAGTAGTAGTTATTCAATACATAACCCACCAGCCCAAGATCAGCCACCTCATAATGAGGAAAATATTATTGATTTGATAGAAGCACATGAGGCTGAGGTGGATGTAGACACCCCATAAAAGAATCAAAGAGTAGAAGAAGGGGAGCCTTCTATTGAAAGAACATAGAGGAAGAAAAAATATGGAATTGGTGCCCTATTCACAGGGACTAGTGGTTATGATCATCAATTGAGAAAATTGATAAGAGAGGGAAAGAAAAAGAGGGAGGAAACTAATGATACTATTGAGATGCCCCTCATTTTGTGTCAAGATGAAAGGGAACTACAACAAGAGGAGTTCCTGAAAGATGATGATTTCATCAAGACTAAGGAGTTTAAGGGCTTCCTTATATGGGCTAAGCAAGAGCAAGTTGCAGCACAATTAAAATCAAAAGGAGGAGAGGCTATTACAAGTGAAGCATTACAAGCCCTCCAAGAATGTGATCCAGAGTTAGAAAATATGACTCCTGATGAGGCAAGACAACTTATGAAGTCCAGTGGCATGGTCATAGTAGAACGATGGGACTTGGCTTCAACTTTTATAATAGATCAGGTCAGAAGGAGGCCTGATGTCAAGATTTCTATAGAAACACAAATAGGAGAGATGATCAAAGGGTGTGGATATGATTCTAAATCTCAAACCCTAGCAATGTGGTCTCTTGCTCCTAAGAATCAAAAGCCATCACTAATTAATGTTCAAGAGAAGATGGAAGGAGACAATAACATGGTCTGTACACAATATAGGAGACCTAGAAATCTCTCAGGCATTGACCCATTTTTCTCATCTGAATGAGGAATACCAAGTATAGATGTATAACAGATATCATAAGCTATTTGATGAAATAAGCCTTATTTCCAAGGATAGAAAATTAGGTCTAATGAAGATTAGTGCAATGGAAAAGATAATTTCAGACCTAACTCAGAAATTACAAGAGATGCCTAAGGTTGCTCTTGCTGCACCTAAAGAAGGAATAGATGATGAGATCCAGACTGAAGATAAAGGGTATGTCGCATTAGAAACAAAGCAGGGGATTAAAGAACATAATGAAGTTGTTTTGGGAGCCTTAATGAAATTTTTGCAACATAGGATAAATATATTAAAAGATAAAGTGGATATAGTTTATGGTGCTTACGGTAATTTTCCAGGCCTACAGGTTGAAGTGAGTAATTTTGTGTCAATTTTGAACCCCTACTATGCAACATGGTCAGTTAGGACTAGGTTATTTGAGAGGTTAGCATAATTGCAACCATTGAGGTCAGATTTTCCAGAGATTGTAACCCAGGTCAGAGAAGAGATAAAAGAGATTGGGGTGACCTTGTCCTTTTTCAAAGGCAAGGAAAATCAAATTTAGACCAGAATAAACATGTTTGGGCCTAAATACAATATATTTGTGCCATCAATAAGATTAGAGGATAATCAAATCAAGCCATTAGGAGTATGGAGCACATAATTTGACACTTTATTACCTAATAAAGAGGTATATGTTTCTAACAATGGAAAATTGGATATTGAAAGATATAATAAGATTTTAGATGAGGCCTTTAAGGCAGAAATAGATTTTAAAAAATTTATAACAGATGTCAAGAGCATTACACATGCTATATGGGAAGGGTAGAAGACACAACTTGAAAGTATTTAGAGATTTGATTGGCCAGTAGAAGATGATGTCACAGCATGGGATATTCTTACAAAGCCCCAAAAGAAAAAGTTTGTCACTGTCAACCTTGACATTATTGATGAAGAGTAGAAGGACACCCGTCACCTGATTTTTGAGCACATGGAGGTTAGTCATCTTGAATACTAGTATAAATTAGCCTGTAATAATGGTCACTAGGTCTTGCTACAAATATTAGAAGCTATCCTCAAGACATACAAACAAGGGTGCCAGTAATCACAAGAAGACAAGATCAAATCTGATTTTATTCTTCATTTTTGTCCATCCACCACTTGGTCTCTTCTGGTCTTTTGTCATTTTCTATGTTTTTAGGGTTAGTTTTTAAACAATCTACAGCTTGTTTCATCCTTACTTCTTAAGGATTCCAAGATGGTTTTAGACTATATATAGAGCATGTTGTAATCTTTTTTAAAGGATGGAATATAATTACAAGGTAGACTACTAAATTTTGTCTGAGCCTCTATATATTTTGGTCTTTTGAATATATTTTGAAGCAGTTAGACATTATTAAAATACATTGCAATCTCTATTTTATATCTTGTGTTGTCTCTTTTTATCTCTATTCAAGGTTTTATATATTTAGTTTGCAAGGCATTTAAATATATCAATTACAAGGTAATTTTGTAGTCATTTGCAAGGTCCTTCAAGGAAGGAGTAATTCTTTTAGATGATCCCAGAAAGCTGAATATTGGTATTAAGATCTAATAACAAAGTTGTAAGAGTGAGTTTTTAAGGCATTCTATCTAGGTTTCATGTATTTTCATTAATCACCTAATTATGGATTTGCATTTGAGATTGACTCTATTGCCCATAGGATTAGGCATTGGTGTATGGTTTGGCAAGTAATGGTTCAACATCCAATATTTAAAATTAATCAATCAATTACACTTTATTCATAAGAAAGCACATATTTGCAAATAATTGTATTCACAAAGTATACAATTCACTTTGTTGATTCCTTGAAGAGAGAATCAATAGGTTAACCCTCCTAAGTTCAGAGAACTATAAATGGAGGAAGGATGAGAATGATCATCACATTACTATTTGTTATTGTCAAGATAATGGTTTGTCTTATTAAGATTTGAATCTGATTAATCACAATCATTTTTTCTTTTTATTGATACAGTAAAAGGCATTTAGCAAATTAGTAAAAGCCTTAATCCACTATAATAGATACTGTAAGTTAGTAATCATTTAAAGGTAATACCTTCCCGAGTTTTTGGAGCTCAAAAAAGAAGGAGGATATTATCCACTCCTCATCAATTAGGCTTTTTGTTGCATAAAGTCAAGTTGGAAATATACAAGAGCAAGAATTCACACTGTTTTGAAAGGTACTTGCAAGAAAAATCCCTGACAAACTGGTGACTCCACTGGGGAATTAAAGTTGTATTCATAATATTTTTGGTCTTTAAAAGATAAATCAATTTACAGTTGAGTTTTCTAGTCTAGGTCATCCTTGTAGTATTCATATCTCTTAAACTTGTGTTGGTTGGAAAATCTAAAAGTAAATCTCTGTAAACAGTGCAAAAGTGAAATATTTATACAAATTTTACAAATATGAATACTAGATCAAGAATGAGAGATAATCCTAAAGTTGAGTTGGACAGTGCGATCCCAACTACTTCAAGAACTAAGATGTCTTGGAGAGAGAAGAAGAACTAGGCAAACATTAATGACTCTTCTCCAAGAAATGAAGAAAACAATACTAGAAGGAAGGATACAAATCAGTCTAGTCATGAGGGGAACACCTCAGAGTATGAAGAATCCCCTAACCTTGGATTAGAAACATATGAAATTACTACTAATTTTAGTGAAAGAGAAGGAATTGACACTATTAGCTCAGATTCCAAAGTTCCTTCTGATGAGCTTGTTGAAGAGGAAAGAATCCTCATGAGGTAGTTAGATCTTATTCAGCAAAAGAAAAGAGAAAAAGGTCTTAAAAAGAAAAAAAAAACATGAGCAAAAGGATGTTGATAAGTTTAGAAGAAGATCTTTAAGACATCAAGCTACAAAAAAAGGTTGAGAGGTCTCGCAAAGACCAAGAGACTCCAATCACCCACAAAAGTTTAGGTGCTCAAGCCTTTAGAGATAAAGGAAAAAATAAAGTTACTGAAAATGAAGTTGAGGAACCAAAAAATCATAAATCCTGACTAAACAAATGTCTAAGATAGACATGGACCTTGAAAGATCAAGAAGGGAGAAAGAAAATATGGCAAAGATGTTAGAAAAGGTAGAAGCTGAAGCTGCTACCTTGGAGATGAAGAAAAAGATTGACTTTTTGCAATCTTCTAAATATTGGTATGCTGGTGGTGAAAATACTACATCTTCAAAAGCCAAGACTTCTTCTTTCCAGGAGGATGAAAATTTTCAAAGGAGGCCATTGCATCTAGAAAGGTACAAGAAATTCACTTTTATTGGCATTCCATGTTATCCTAATGCAGTTCCTAATGATATTTGAGAAAAACTCCCTAAGTTTTCAGGAAACAATGTCATTTCTTGTGAAGTTCATTTAAGAAAATGTATAGATATCATAGATGATTTAAATATTAATCATGAAGATGTCCTAATGAAGCTATTAGTTCAATCCCTAGTAGAGGATGCTAGGGAATGGTTTAGAGGATTGTCTAATGGTTATGTTGCATCTATGGAAGAATTAATTGATTTGTTCAAAGACCAGTATGGAGACAAAACCAATGAAGGGTTTTTGCTAAATGAATTCAATAACATAAAAAAGAATTTTAATGAATAGGTTACTAAATTCAATAAAATATTTCAGAGAGCCATGCATAAGCTCTTCCAAAAAATCAAACTGGATGAGAAGGTATGTTTGGCTACATACCTAAATGCTTTTGATTCAAAAATAGTTTGTGATCTTATATATAAAAATCCTAGAAGTATCATAGATGCATATACAAAGCAGTAAACATAGAAATGAACAGAAGGGTATCAAAGAAAAGGGGTAGAGGAGATGATGCTTGCTTTACTAGGAGCAAAGAACCTGAATATAAAGAGTACAAGGCTCCACAAAATAATAGACCATCCTATAATAATAGCTATAACCCACAAAATAAGATGTAGAATCATCCTTATGGTACTCAGTTCAAGGCTAGAAAGCCTATTGCTTGACCAAGGAAAGATAAACCATAAAATAGGACCCCTGACCCACTACATAAAAATACTATGAATATGTGCAGTGACACTTACTGATGTGAGGTTTGTCAAGCCCCACACAACCCTGACTTTTGTATTGTATCCCTAGACATCATTGCTAATGAAGAGCAAGAAGTTGAAGAAGATAAGCTATAAGATCACAATAGATGTGATATGACTAATGCTTATGCATGCTCTGATATAGATTATGAAGAAGAAGTTGAGAACCATGACATGTATGGTTCACAAGGAAGAATAGAGGTATATCACCAACAAGTCCTATCTGACAGTGATGAAGATGAAGTTGATGATATAAGATGCTATGCACAAAATAGTCAAGGATCTACTATCATAAGAAAACCCTCTGATGAAGAAAAAGCTAAAATCACTGTTGATCTAGTGAAAAAAGAAAGAAATAACTACCACTTAAGAAATAGAGTTGTGGGTAATGAGGGTAGTCAGCCAGCATGCATCTTCATTAAAGAAAATAAGACAAATGCCAAATATATACCAAAAAGAGATGGACTTGGGTAAAATGTAAATAAACCTAAGGTAAAAATTGTAAACAAATATAGTGATCCAAAAGATGTACATGAAGGAAAAACTAAAGTGCCAGAAGCAAGTGCTTCCTCTCCCAAGATTTAAAATAAGAAATCCAAGAAGGAAGATCCTACTTTGAACATTCAAATAGAGGAAAATAATGTCATTATTGAAAAACCTAAAATATCTGATGTAAAGTATACTCCAGTAGATATGGGCCAATGTTTATCTTAGATGACTATCAAGGTCCCATTCCTAGAAATGATGAGGATAAACGAACACAAAGAAAAGGTCCTTTCAGTGTTTAACAATGTATCACCAGTAAAACCTCAAAAACTAGAATATGTGTAAACAAAATCTAACAATAAGGGAAAAGAACCTGAGGGGATGATTTATGAGATCCCTCAGATTTATCTAAACACAAATACTTCTATAGGGGTTGTTGATCCATTTTTCCTAACATTGGTAATTAATGGTAAGATGCTAAAAAATTGCATGATAGATTTAGGAGCATCTAAATGCCTGCATAAATCATGAGATCCATGGGATTGCAAGTAGATACTCCTCATGGGAGGTGTCAAGCAATGGATTCAAGGGAGATCCATGTTGTTGGAACCATTGAGGCCTTACCTTAAAAATTAGCTATATGCCCTGATACAGTATTGACTGTGAGTGTACTGGTGGTTGATATCCCACCACATTATGGCATGTTGTTGTTCATAAAATGGACTGCTTCAATGGGGGGCAATATTCAGTGTGATTTTTCTTATGCCACTTTCAATATTGTTGGGAATAATGTAAAGGTGTCTAGAGAAGGTAGGACACCTCATATGATTGAGTTGCATGAGGATAATAATATTAATTACTGTTTTGATATTGATATGGAGAATTTCAGAGTAAAAAGGAGTGATCATCAATGCAAAAATGTTGATCCTATCATGAAGGAGTTGACTACACAGAATGATGGATTATGGAAAATGTATTTTGATGGAGCATGTTCTAAAGAGGGATTAGGATCTGGAGTCTTACTTATATCTCCATCAAGTACAACTTTTAAATATTCTTTCATGATATCTTTTCAATGTACAAACAATACATCAGAATATGAAGCTTTGTTTTTAGGGCTAGACATTGTTGCTAAACATGGAATAAAGTGTCTAAAAGTTTATGGTGACTCAGAGTTAGTAGTAGCCCAAGTTAGGTCCAAATATGCTGTGAAAAATGATAGATTGAAGATGTATAAACATGCTATTTGGGACCAAATTGAATTTTTTGATGCCTTCAATATAAATTGGATAGAAAGGTCTAAAAATATTATGGCAGATTTCTTAGCCAATGTTGCTTTGAAAATTGATGATTTGACCTTAAATGAGGTATCAATAGTTGAGATCAAGACAAGACCAATTGTCCCTGACAATATTTACAATTGGAAAGTAATTGAAGATGACCAAGATATCCTTAGATTTCTTCAATGCCTAGACCATTATGAAGACCAGCACATAGATTTCAATTCTTTCCTTGAGGTCATTAATGGTAAGGATTGTGTTTTGGGGATAAGGTTGTCCAAATAAGTTCTAATCAGATTCCTAAGGGATTGGTAGAACTAGAGGCATTATTTAGTGATCAGAGTGAACATGCATCAAGAATAAGCAATGCCAAAATTAAGGATTGAGAGGAGATAAATTTGGGATCAGAGACCACTCCTTAGATAGTTTATATTGGAAAAGGATTGGATTCCCATGTCAAAACAAATTCGATAAAATTATTAAGAAAACAGAAGCATTTATTTGGATGGTCTTATGAAGATTTAAAAGCTTATAGAGAAGACCTTTTCCAACATGAAATCCCACTCAAATCAAATGTAAAATCGTTCAGACAAAAATAGAGACCCATTAATCCATTATTGGCTCCCAAGATGCAACAGGAGTTGATGGAACTAAAAGATGTAGGAATTATCCAACCTATCAGACATTCAACTTGGGTTTCAAATATAGTACCAGTGAGAAAAAAGAATGGTGACATAAGATTATGTGTTGATTTTAGAAATCTTAACATTGCATCCTTGAAAGACAAGTATTCTCTACCTAATATGGATGTCATGTTGCATAAGGTTACTGGTTGTGAGCTATTATAAATGATGGATGTATTTTCAGGCTACAACTTGGTACTAGTTAAAGAATCATAACATTTTAAGACTGCATTTATTACTCCTTGGGGGACTTATGTATATTTTAGAATGTCATTTGGACTAATAAATGCAAGAGCAACTTTTCAGAGAGCCATGGATGTTGTATTCAAAGACTTTATTGACCTATTCATCATAATCTACCAAGATGACTTGACTACATTTTCAAAGAAAGCGGGGGATCATTGTGAACATATAGAAAAAACTTTCAATAAAGCTTTATAATATGGTGTCTCATTGAATCCTAGAAAGTGTTAATTTGCAATCACAGAGGGAAAGTTATTGGGACATATAGTGTCCAAAGATGGAGTAAGGATTGAATCTGAAAGGATAGAAGCTATTCAAAAGGTCACTAATCCAAAGAATATCAAAGGTGTGTAATATTTCCTAGGAAAGATCTATTTTGTCAGAAGATTCATTGCAAATTTTGCTGAAATTGTGAAATCAATTATTAAGTTATTGAAGAAAGATGCAAAATTCCAGTGGAATGAAGAAGCTCAGTTAGATTTTGAAAAGATTAAGAAAGAAGTTCAAGAGGCACCTATCTTAAAATCTCCTAATTATAGTAAGCCCTTTTCTTTATTCTCATTTGCATCTTTTCATACTATTGTTGTTGTTCTACTTCAGAAAGATGAGGAGGGATTTGAGCATCCTATTGCATTCTTTAGAAAATATCTCCAAGCTACAGATCTAAACTATGAAATGATGGAGAAGCAGGCGTATGCTTTGGTGAAAGTTGTTAAATCATTCAGACCTTACCTAGTTTGTGCCAAAGTTCTAGCATATGTACTTCATTCAGCAGTAAAGGAAATCCTCACTCAATTAGAAGTGACTGGTAAGAGATGTAAATGGATTAATAGAATTCAAGAATTTAACTTAGAAATTCATATTACTAAATTGGTGAGAGGACAAGGTCTATCAAAACTTATGACAGAAGAAAACCTAGACTTGGTACAAGTAAATAGTATAGTAATGCAAGATTCAACAATAACAAGTATTGAAAGACAGCCCTTCTATGTTGACATCATGTATTATCTTAAGAATGCCAAGTGTCCTGAAGTTATAACAAATAATCAAAAGAGAAATCTCATATTACAAGCTCAGAAGTACACCCTAGTTCAAGGATATTTGTATTGGAAAGATAGAAATGGTGTACTATTATTATGTCTAGATCAAAGCCAAGCTGAGAAAGTATTAGTTGAAATGCATGTTGGAGTATGTGGAGGAAATTTTTCTACTAAGACCACTGCCCATAAAGTTTTGAGGGCTATATATTATTGGCCTATCCTATTCAAGGATACTCATGCATTTGTCAGAAAATGTGAGCCTTGCCAAGGGTTCTCAAATAAATTGAAGTTCTTAGGTGCCCTATTATTGAACCCTGTGAGTGCTGAAGCACCTTTTGTAATGTGGGGTATTGATTTTATTGGAGAGTTTTCAGAGAGATCCAGTGGAGGACATATTTGGATACTTGTTGCCACTAATTATTTTACAAAGTGGATAGAATAAATTCCCACCAAGAAAGTAACTAGCAAAGTGGTTACTGATTTTCTAATGGAGAACATTCTAACCAGATTTGGTGTCCCTACAAAGTTAGTGATGGATAATGCTATGTGATTTAGATCAGATGAAATCAAGGAATTTTGTGATGAATATGGGATCATGATGTCTTATTCATCCCCATATCATCCTCAAGAAAATGGCCAAGTAGAATCTAGCAATAAAAACATTTTTAGGATTTTGAAGAAGACCCTGGAAAAGAATAAAAGAGCTTGGCACACAAAATTAAAACTTTCTCTATGGGCTGATAGAATAATAGTGAAGAAAGCAACAGGTAAATCACCTTTTGAACTTGTATATGGTTTACAGTCTAAAATGCCTATGAACAATTTGCTACCAGTATACAAGTTTACTCACAAAGAAGAATTGGAAATGTCTGACCCAATGCAAGATAGGATAATGCAATTAGCAGAGCTTGATGAGGTTAGAAGAGAAGGTTAGAAGGATAACATAAAATTAAAATAGAAAATGAAGTATATTTTTTATAAGAGAGCAGGTAGTAGAAAATTTATGCCTAGTGATTTAGTAGTCTAGTGGAATGTGAGAGCTGAAGATAAAGGGAAGCACAAGAAGTTTGAATATTTATGGCTTGGTCCCTTTATTATTTCTTAAAGATTTGGAAAAGATTCTTATATTTTGAAGAACATGGATGAGAAAGAATTTGAATTTCTAGTGCATGGGAAATTTTTGAAACCTTTCTTCAGTTGAGAATTGAAGTTTCATGCATAAGTAAATTTTTGTATTATATGTGTATAGGTGTGTTTCTTTTTGTTGTGTGTTTCCTTTCTATAGTAGGTTAGTGAGCATATTTTTCATGGTCTGCAACCAGAGATCTATGGTTTGTGCATTAAAATTTCATTTAAGCATCCTCAGATAGAGCCATTGTTGGTTGTATTTCTAGTTTTGGAGCTTTCTAGAATTATTTTGAAGTTCTCAGTCATATCTATGCCTAAAAGTTGAAAGTCTTGTCTAATGTTGTCAAAATCCCTCTGCAAATAAGGATCTTCAAGCCAAAAATAAAGAAAGGATGCAAAACCCTAAACCCTAGGTCAAATTTTCATGCATATCCAAGAAAAACCCTAGTTCATTGAAATCTTTTCTATTTTGTTGTTAATTTTTTCAGAGAAACCTGATCACTTAAGTCATGTGCTTATTTTTATTTATTCACTTAAGTCACGTAGTCTCATAATTTGAGAATATTCCTTTTCTTTTCGAGACTTGGTGATTTCCTTTAAGTCAGGTTGTCTCTATAAAAGCGAATATGCTTTTAGTCCTTGTGAGATTTCACGTGAGCCATAGATGCAGATCCTGATCATGTGGTTGATAGATAATCTCTTTGAAAAACTAGAGTTAAATAATTCCTTTGGTGACTTCAAGTCTACTCAGTCGCGCTATCTCAAAAGGTGATCAGAGTTGCAAGTTGAGTTTAAGATTAGTTTGAAGTTTAAGATCAGTCAAGTGAAAAGAAAATGAGATTACCCGTTAGCTGTTAGATTTAAAATTAGATCTATGGTAGTCGCAAAGTCTCAGATGAGAAAGTAAAAGTACATAAAGTAAACGAGATTTCACGCGGGCCATCCGATTAAAACATGATCGTGTGACAGTCGCGTATTCTAGATAGAAACTTAGGGTAAAGGAAATCTTAAAGTGACAAGGAGATTACACACTCGTGTAGTCTCTAAAGGAAACCTGAGGTGTAAGATAAGTTATTAAAGCCTTATTCACAGAGTCTCGAAGAGAATAAGGGTCAACTGATTTCACATAGTGATTAAGAGGTAGCCATTAATCTAAAAGATGACTGTGTGGCTGTCGTTAAGTCTCAATAGATAACTAGAGTTGAGGATATCTCTTCATAATAATGAGATCACATAGTCATGCAGTTGCTGAAAGAAACCATGGTGAGATCAAGGTAATGTGTGAGGTTTTCTCTGCGCCATGTTACACATTTGACAACCAATAGGAATGAAGGAGTTATGCCAGCTTGTTTTAAAAGAATGTTGAGCTGTTATAAAAGAGCCTGTAAGATCAAATCTAGATGTCTTTTAGAATATAATAAGATTTTTATATGAAAAGTAATCATTTAAAATTGATCATCTGTCAGATGTAAATGCCATGTCTTGAAGCAAGAATTTATTTCACAGCACACATAAGTAAAGACAGAAAAGACTGAATTGAAAATTCATGAAGGAGATTGATGCATTAATAAGCATTACTGTTATTCATTCCATTTTACTACTTTCCAAGAATCTAGAGCTCTTAATTTGCATGGGTGATTAGCATTTTAAGTAAGAATAGAGTTATCAAGGCTTACAGAGTGAATTGCGAAGTTTTCCATTCATAATCCAGAGTTTTATTTTCAGTGTTGAAGGTTTGAAGTGATTTACAGTTAAAAGTGAGGGTTCTAAGAAGATTTGTTTCAATATCGGTAAAGAAAGAAGCTGATCAGTGACAATTCACACCAGATAGTATGAGCAGAGTAGTAATCTTACCTCCACCAATGGGAAGAGAAGTGATGATGCTGACCTAAAAGGGAAAAGGAACTATTCACAAGAGTTCATTCAACTACTCCCAGGCTCCAATCAGGGAAAAAAGGTAAATGATGAATACTTAGGAGATAATTACGCATATATTAGAGATGCTAAAACACCAGACTATTATAGTTATCATTTATTCAGTTATTTCCATAAATAAAGTCATGGCCCTATGCCCATATCAAACCCCTGGACCAGTGGATTAGCTGAGGTAGTTGTCCCTGATGTATTCATTGATGTGGACTTGATCTTAGAGTTGGCCAGTAGATATGATATTATTTCAAAGACCATCAAGAAAAATGATGGCACTATTTTGGTGACCTTAGATCAAACTTCATTCATGAAAGCTTTTGATATCTATAACCCCTATTCTACAGAGATAAACTTGAAATCCCTAGCTGCTAAATATACTAGAGAGGTGGGTATTGTATCTAAGTTGATCCAGGCCCACACACCAAGGGGAAGTAGGAACTATATTGCACCTATCCCTAGTGATCCATCACCATATTTTTACAAAGATCTAGGTTTTTACATGAAATACATATCCTATGACCTATGTAGAGTCTTAGGTGTAGACAATGGAAGGGAAAAAGTATCATCATACATGCTGATGATAATTTTAAAATAATAGAGCCCTTATGTAAGTACTAATTATGATTATATCCAGTTTGTAATTGATACAATGCATTAAGGATTCATTGATATTCAAAATAAGGTAGGAATCCCTAAGTTCCTGCAGTACTCATTGCTTATGCATCTCATCATGTTTTACAACTTCAACATTATGGATCAATCTAATTCGCAACTTAGAAGGTTTTATCATGGATAGATGAACCTTGTGTAGTTATGGTTAAGGGTATGGAACTACACTTCTAGGGAGCACGAGTTTTGTGCATTTGAGAATTGGGTAGTTTACCCATTGTTGAGCTATTTAAGGGTAGATATGACTAGAATTCCAGTGAAGGTGCTGCAATTATTGAGACCTTGTAAATTTGTTGACAATTGGAATGGAGATCATAACTGGGGTGACTTCTATTCTCACCAGGATTTTACACTAATTAATCAGAGTATATGGTTGTTCACAGCCACCACATATCTTGCCTTATAGAGTACCACCTAGAATTGAAATAATAGAATTTTTATGGAAACTTATGTTAACAGATAGAGATCACTTAGCCTCACATTGGAAAGGGACCTTCACACCAAGGCAGTTCATTGCCTCAAATTTTACAATTGGAAAGAGGGCCTATGACCCTGTCAATGGATGGTTGACACACTACAGGATAAATGTTTCCCTGTATAGATATATTGACACATAGGGATTTATAGAAAGTGCCAAGAAAATCTTGACACCTACCATTCCCATCACCAAAAGGCATAGCCCTATGAGGAGGAAGATTTAATCAGAAACATCCTTGAAGAGGATGTGATTGCAGCATGATTGACAAAGTATCATGATTTGATGGATTTGGAGCAGCAATTAAAAAGGGAAGGGATCCCATTTGGTGGATATTTCCCAGGTATGCCCTATCTACAAATATTAGAGAAGATGATTGAATAACATGGCTTACTCAGTAATCAAATTGAAGATTAGATTGATGATAAAGACAGAGGTCCCAACAAACAATCATCATCAGAATAGAGTAGTAGTTATTCAATACATAGCCCACCACCTGAAGATCAGCCACCTCATAATGAGGAAAATATTATTGATTTGACAGAAGCACATGAGGCTAAGGTGGATATAGAGCCCCCACAAAAGAAGAAAAGAGTAGAAAGAGGGGAGCCTTCTTTTGCAAGAACATAGAGGAAAGAAAATATAGAATTGGTGCCCTAATCACAGGGACTAGTGCTTATGATCATCAATTGAGAAAATTTATAAGAGAGGGAAAGAAAAAGAGGGAGGACACTGATGATAATCTTGAGATGCCCCTCATTTTATGTCAAGATGAAAGGGAACTACAACAAGAGGATTTCCTGAAAGATGATTAGTTCATCAAGACTAAGGAGTTTGAGGACTTCCTTATATGGGCTAAACAAGAGCAAGTTGCAACAAAATTGAAATCACAAGGAGAGGCTATTACAAGTGAAACATTACAAGCCCTCCAAGAATATGATCCAGAGTCAAAAAATATGATTCTTGATGAGGAAAGACAACTTATGAAGTCCAGTGGCATGCTCCTAGTAGAAGGATGGGACTTGGCTTTAATTTTTATAATAGATCAGATCAGAAGGAATCCTGATGTCAATATTTCTATAGAAATACAAATAGGAGAGATGATCAAAGGGTGTGGATATGATTATAAATCTCAAACCCTAGCAATGTGGTCTCTTGATTCTAAGAATCAAAAGCCATCACTAATTAATGTTTAAGAGAAGATGGAAGGAGACAATATGGTCTATACACAATACAAGAGACCTAGAAATATCTTAGGCATTGACCCATTTTTCTCATTTGAATGAGGCAAAGGAAGTATAGATGTATAACAGATATCAGAATATATTTGATGAAACAAGCCTTATTGCCAAGGATAGAGAATTAGGTTTAATGAAGATTAGTGCAATGGAAAAGATAATTGCAGACCTAACTCAGAAATTACAAGAGATGCATAAGGTTTCTCCTACTGCACCTAAAGAAGGAACAAATGCTGAGATCTAGACTGAAGATACAGGGTATGTTGCATCAGAAATAGAGCAGGGGATTAAAGAGCATAATGAAGTTTTTTTGGTAGCCTTAATACAAATTTTGTAGCATAGGATAAATATATTAAAAGAGAAAGTGGATATAGTTTATGGTGCTTATGGTAAATTTCCAGGCCTACAGGTTGAAGTGAATAATTTGTGTCAATTTTGAACCCCTACTATGAAACATGGTCAGTTAGGACTGGGTTATTTTAGAGGTTAGCATCATTGCAACCATTGAGGTCAGATTTGCCAGAGATTGTAACCTAGGTTTGAGATGAGAGAATAGATCGGGGTGACCTTGTCCTTTTTCAAAGGCAAGATAAATCAAATTGAGACCAGAATAAACATGTTTGGGCCTGACTACAATAGATTTGTGCCATCAATTAGATCAGAAGATAATAAAATCAAGCCATTAGGAGTATGGATCACATAATTTGACACTTTATTACCTAATAAAGAGGTATATGTTCCTGACAATGGCGAATTGGATATGGAAAGATATGGGTGAATCCACAATAGTGGGTTACACTTTTTTGGAGGAAATAATTCCTCATGAAATTTGCAAAGCAGGCAGATTGAGAAAGTACTTTCAATAGAAAGTATTTTCTATCGAAAGTCCTTAAATAAGGGAAATTCTAGTCATTTAATTTTGATAGAAAGTAGTTTCGATCAAAACTAATTAGTTTCGATCGAAACTACTTTCTATGGAAAGTAGTTTCTATCAAAAGTCTCTGATTAGAGGCCATTTGCAAAGGCTGACACAAATCTAAATTTTTCATGGCTTTGGGACTCAAGCGTGGGACCCAAATGGAAGAATAAAGAGACGTACTTTTTCATCACACAAGTTCTCTGAATGATCTTTCTAGCGAATATAGATTTGATAATTTTTGAATTAATTAGGTCTATGTTTTTTAACGTGCATCCAATGTAGGTTTTTTATTGAATATAAACCTCCAATTTTGACTTTCAATGAAAAATAGTAGAAAAGAGAATTTTTTTTTTGAAAAATAACAGTGCCCTCTGGCTTTGAGTCTACTTTCTATCAAAAAAAAATTGAATTTCAATAAATACACAATAAGTTATAAGCTATGCAATCAAGGTATATCAAAATTACGGTTTACTCTAATTCAAATGTTCATAAAATATGCAATAATCATGATAAAATTGTCAAACTAATTACATGCCCTCTATATGGATGTTACAATACCAAATTCAAAAGAATTCCATTGATATCTATTTTAGAAAAAAAGTTATGCTCTATGAAGTCAATGAAACTTTTTTAAAATGACGTTTTCAGCAACATAGTAGTTTTCGTGGGAGAAAAAAAACCATTCAAATAAATTCAAAAAAAAAAGGAAAAAATATATTTAGAATTTAGACAGAAAATCCTAAAAGACTCTAGTTTACTTCATCTTTCAATTTCAAATAGTTTAACAACAATATGCATCTGAATCTTAAAGCTTTTTGCAAAATGTAGACTTCAATGTCCGTTTAGGCAAAAAAGTGTAACCCACTATTGTGAGATCACCCATATAATAAGATTTTAGATGAGGCCTTTAAGGTAGAAATATATTTCAACAAATTTATAACAAATGTCAAGATCATTACAGACGCTAGATGGTAAAGGCAGAAGACACAACTTGAAAGTATTCAGAGCTTTGATTGGCCAGCAAAAAATGATGTCACAGCATAGGATGTTCTTACAAAGCCCAACAAGAAAAATCTTGCTACTGTTGACCTTGACATTATTGATGAAGAGTAGAAGGACACCTAGAACCTAGTCTTTGAGCACAGGGAGGTTAGTCATCTTGAAGACTAGTGTAAATTTGCCTGTAATGGCGGTCACTAGGTCTCGCTACAAATATTAGAAGCTTTCCTAAACACATACAGACAAAGGTGCCATTAATCACAAGAAGACAAGATTAAATATGATTTTATTCTTCATTTTTTTCCATCCACCTCTTGGTATCTTCTTGTCTTTTGTCCTTTTCTATGTTTTTAGGGTTAGTTTTTAAACCATCCAAAGCTTGTTGAAACCTTACTTATTAAGGATTCCAAGATGGTTTTAGACTATATATAGAGCATGTTGTAACCTTTTTTAAAGGATGGAATATAATTACAAGGAAGAATACTAAATTTTGTTTGAGCCTCTATATATTTTGGTCTATTGAATGTATTTTGAAGCAGTTAGACATTAATAAAATACATTGCAATCTCTATTTTATATCTTGTGTTGTCTCTTTTTATCTTTGTTCAAGATTTTATATATTTAGTTTGCAAGGAATTTAAATTTATTAATTACAAGGTAATTATGCAGTCATTTGTGAGGTCCTTCAAGGAAGGATTAATTCTTTCAGATGATCCCAAAAAGCTGAAAATTGGTATTAAGATCTGATAACAAAGCTGTAAGAGTAAGTGGATATTCTCTAAGGCATTCTATCTAGGTTTCATGTATTTTCATTAATCACCTAATTGTGGATTTGCATTTGAGATTGACTCTATTGCCCATAGGATTAGGCACTAGTTTATGGTTTGGAAAGTAATGGTTCATCATCCAATATTTAAAATCAATCAATCAATTACACTTTATTCATAAGAAAGCACATATTTACAAATAATTGTATTCACATAGTATACAATTCAGTTTGTTGATTCCTTGAAGAGAGAATCAATAGGTTAACCCTCCTAAGTTGAGAGAACTATAAAAGGAAGAAGGATGAGAATCCTAATCACATTACTGATTTCTATTGTCAAGATAATGGTTTGGCTTATTAAGCTCTGTATCATATTAATCACAATCATTTTCATGTTTTTCTATTTATTGATATAGTAAAAGGCAATTAGCAAATTAGTTAAAGACTTAATCCACTATAATAGATACTGCAAGTTAGTAATCATTCAAAGGTAATACCTGCCTGAGTTTGTGGAGCTCAAAAAAGAAGGAGGATATTATCCAATCCTCATCAATTAGGATTTTTCTTACATAAAGTTAGGTTTGAAATATACAAGAGCAAATATTCACACTATTTTGAAAGGTACTTGCAAGAAAAATCCCTAACACACTGTCAATTACCCAATCTCCACCATAATCTATGCTATAAATCAATGGTCTTTCACCATCAACAGGGGAATCCTCTAACATCAACAAAGATAAAGTCTTCTTCACTATCCTTAGATTCCTCATTAGTAACGCCCTCATTAGCAGCAATAAAGAAAGTCTTCTTTCTCTTATCCTTGAATCTCTTATGCTTTTCCTTCTTATCACCTTCAGGACACCTCACAACAATGTGTCCAATATTGTTACATGAGAACCATTTAAGAGGTAACTTTTCCTTGTACTTACCGGTTCCTCCAGGTAACCTCCTAGCAAGCAATGCTTCGATCTCTTCCTATTTCTTCTCCTTACACAAGATAGAATCATAATCATTAGAGTAACTTGACATAGTAGAAGATTCATGACTAACCTCCTTTCCTTTCTTTGTAGGTGCAAGAGACAATACCAATTCCCAAAGATCTTAACTCCTGAATAATAGAAACCCTAATGGAGTAAAGAGGTAAAAAGGTTCTCAATACTTTACTTACCACACTATCTTCTTTAATATTTCCACCATGACTTCTCATAGAAAAACCCACTTCTTTAATTCTCCGACGATACTTTTCAATGTTTTCACCTTCAACCATCCTGATGTCATCAAAGTTTCCTTTCAGGATGTCAAACTTAGATTTTAGCACATGTGTGTCACCACCATACACTAACTCCAATTTCTCCCACACATCATAGGCAGTTACAAGATTTTGGATATCCATAAACTCTACATCAAATAATTTACTTACAATAGATTCCATAGATGTAGTATTATCTTGTTGTTCCCTTAGTTGATCTTCATTAAGAGTTCCTATAGGTACAACATATCTATTAACAACATGATTCCAAAACTGTTTGCCCATACCATATAGATAAAGCTTCATTCTAACACTCCACACCATGTAGTTCTCTCTTGTGAATTTAGGACTTCCTTCCTCATCATTCTTTGGATCCTGACCTCAAGTTGTTAAGCTTAAAAACAAAGAGGACCAATTATCTGATACCGATTGTTAGTCATAAATGTCAAAGAATATTGATAGGGGAGTGAATTAGTGTTGAAAGATATTTGAAAATTTCCACTTCTCAACACAAAATAAACATTCACAAGTTTACCTATTTGATAAGAAAATGAAACTTGACCAAATAAACATAACCACCAAAAACCATGAAACACATAACACAAAAATTTTCACATGGAAACCCAAATGGGTGAAAACCATGGTGGGAATGAAGACCCACAAATAATGTACTCTTCTAAAGTATGCCCTGTTAGGAGCTTAACCCTATTAGGAGTTTACAAAGACAATGTTAGGTGCCACCCAGTTATAATATTTACCTCTAGCCCAGTTAGGAGCTTTCAAAATCAAGTTAATGAGTCACTTTATTAAGAAATTTACAAATAAGACCTATTAGGGTCTACCCAGTTAAGGTGTTTATAATAGAAAAATTGTTAGTGTCACTTGATCTGGAAATAGAAACTCCTTTGCCTGATCAGATCCTCTATAATACATACATTCTCTTCTTAGATTACTTTGGTATACACTAGCTTGATCACACCTTCACAGCCATGATCTACACACACAAATCTTTGATTTCATGATATAAATATCAATGTTCAATCCCTAAGCCTTAAGCCTTCCACCGCCTCAAATCTCACCTAACATATTTCAAATAAATTTTCCAATCTTTATGCGCCAATATAACAAACAACCTTACCGAACAGGTCGGCCATAGGATAGTCTCTTACAATTAATTTTATCAAGAATAGTACAACATGTTTTGACCAACTCAACCTTCATCCTGATAAAACATCTACCTCAATCAATGAAATGCCAACACATAACCATAAATGAATTAAGACACATTACAGCTAGAACACAAATAATTCATTACAACACAATTGCCGATCGACAATAGAAGATTCACCATCGGTAGCTCAAGTACACTCTCACCTTTCACTGAAACAACTTCTGCAACCTCAAAACATGCTCACCATTCATCAAAACCAGTCGCGATCATAACCATGATCTCAACACAATGTCAACAACATCATTCTATGATTGTGCCACCTTACTCACCATATATTTGATAAACCAATCAAATCACTCATTGCCAATCACAAACTATTCTAGCAGTTGCCCTATGATACTTCAATAAATCATAACTTACAAAAATCAAATATTCAACAGTTGTGATCATACAGTTAAGATTTAAATACATTCCCAATTCTCCCTAAGAATCATGACCATTGAAACCACTTGCAACACATTGTGCATCCTTCTCACATACTTGGAAAAACACTAAAAACACTAGGTCAAATACTTGACATCAATGACAACACAATAACTGATTATCTCAATACCAAATTTGTACCATCACCTCACTTACCATCACTGCATTAGTTATGCCAACATTGTGTTCATATGTTATGTTGGATTAATGAAATGTATCTCATCTTTGATCATTATTTATTGCAGTTGTATCATTATGCTAGTAAACTCTCTTATTTCAAAAAAAGTGTTGTCTTATTTGTAGTAGTTGTTTGTCCTCTCTAGTTCCCTAGTGGGGCATTAAAAAATCACACTCACAAATTATCCTACTCCAACCAAGAGCATGCTAGTATTATTGGGTCCAATATTACTGAGAGAGGGGGTGAATCAATAATCTAACAAATGACACTTTTCATCATCCATTCAACAACTTGCATCAATTAACATCTATTGCATGAATAAACAAACCATTGAAGATAAAACATCCACAACTATGAAACACAATAAAACCAATATTTTTCTCATGGAAACCCAACTAGGAAAAACCACGTGTGAGGATGACACCTACCAATAATTGTGCACTCTTCTAAAGTATGCCCTTCTAAGAGCTTAGTCCTGTTAGGATCTTACAAATGCCCGATTAAGAGAAAGACCCTATTAGGAGCCACTCGATCAACGTATTTACCTCTAGCCCTATTAGGAGTAACCCTACTAAGGAATTTCAAACCCTAATTAAAGAGTCACCTAGTTAAAGGATTTATAAATTAGACCTGTTAGAGTCTACCTAGTTAAGGGATTTTCTCAAAGAAACTATTAGGAATCAAAAAGTGAAAGTGATCTGAAAACAATAGCACTCCTCTCCTAGTATAGATCTAGATCCAGTTCAAGATCAATCTCTTCTTAACATACAGACAATATTTTCTCTTCTCTCTACTCTTGATCACACCTCTACATCTATGATAATGTTACTATGATCCCTAGAATACATAACCACTTATCACAACATAATGCATCATCATCGGTTGAGGATATGAATGATTGTCCTAAGAACTTCTTTTATTTTTCACTGAATGATCTTTTGTCCATTGAAAATTGATCTTTCAATCACCAAAACATGATGTGGTTGCAACAAAAACCTCATAACATATTCAAGATAACATATCCTGAACCAAAACACCTGAATCCAAACCTATTTGACACAAAGATCAAATCATTCCTACTTGGATTCATCTTGTTCTTCCTATTAACATGTCAACCTTCAATCAATCATAACTCACACCATACATATGATAGACTTGTGTGGTCATGGATATAGAATCTAGAGACATTACTTAGTCTTCCTTTATGATCGCACATGCCAAATCTTACTACATCTCTGGATTCAACCTCCTGAACATACATCAGCATAACATGCACACTGTCAAACAACAAACACTAATTTGACATCAATGAAAAAATCATAACTAAGAAACCTATCATCATATCTACATCAAACACATTTCAATTATACCAACAATCTCCCCCTTTGTCATTGATGGCAACACCAACAATACCAAGCAAACTAAATACAGAAAATGCTCCCACTTAGCTGATACATCTTTGTAGTTCTACGTTCGTGATATCTAGTTCTCTCTTCCTTTGGCTATCATATTTTCTCTTTTCCTTTACCTAGTCTTCTCCCCCTTTGACAACAATGCAAAAGACTCCAACTACATCAACTATTTTCATTTCTTTCTGACTTCTCCCACTAAGGATTAGTCCCCTGAACATCAATCGACAGTGAAAGATATGATAATAGATCCATTGGATTGATACACAGACAACATCTTAGTTATGTTTAGGGAGGGTCATAACCCCTATCTTACCTCTAAGGTACTCAAAAGTATCCTTAGGTAGAGGCTCTATGAAGATATCTTCTATTTTCTCCTTTTTTGGTACATATTCCAACTTCACCTCCTCCTGCACTTTCTCTCTCAGAAAATGATACTTAATTGCAATGTGCTTAGTCTTGGAATGCATTACAAGATTATTGGAAATATTTATTGCACTTGTATTTTCACAAAAGATAGTTACCAGTTCAATCACCTTTTCTTTTATACCTTCAAGAATCTACTTCATCCATGTAGTTTGTGTACAATTTATAGATAATGCTACATACTCTAATTTTACAGTGGATTGTGAAATAAAATTTTGCTTCTTGCTTGTCAAAGTTACAAGCATTTCACCTAGAAAGAATGTACCACAAATTGTTCTCTTTCTATCATCAATATTTCCTGCCCGATCAACATTAGTAAAAACACTCAAAGAGAAATTACCATCATGAGCATACCACATACCATGGTCATTTGTCACTTTAAAATACCTAAATATCCTCTTGAATGCAACCATACATGAGGTTCTTTAGGATTTGATTGAAATATGGCCACCATTCTAATGGCTTGAGAAATATCGAGTCTTATATGAACAACACATTGCAACTTACCGATCATAGATATATACAAAGTAGCATCTACTGCATCAACTTCATCATCCTTAGCCAATTTACATTCTATTACCATGGGGATTCCAACCAGTTTGGAGTCATCTATACCAAAATTCTTGTGAACTTCTTCACATATTTGGATTGACTTCATCTCCTCAGAAAATTCCAAACACATCTCATCATTTCCTCCACGGATTATAGCATCAAAAAATACTTTAGCTATCAACAAATTATCTCCTTCAATTTTTAGGTACACATTACTATCATCACTTGTTCTATTAGAACCAATCTTAATAAGATAGTAATATAACCTTTCATAATATTGCCTTGGGGCTTGTTTCAATCCATATAGTTCCTTTTGTAACTTGCATACAATGTCCTTGTCCTTTGTTAATGAAAAACCATCAGGTTTTTCTTTGTAGACCTCTTCTTCAAGAATTCCATTCAAGAAGGCTAATTAACATCCATTTGGAAAACTTTGAACTTCTTATAAGAAATATAAGAAAGTATAATTATTACCCCTTCTAATATTTCCACTGGAGAAAATTTTTCTCCACAGTCTAGTACTTCTTTTTGTGCATAGCCCTTACATACAAGTCTTACCTTATTTCTGGTTACTTCTCCATCTTCATTCAATTTGTTCCTAAAAACCCATTTGGTACCAATCACATTTTTATCTTTAGGACTAAGAATAAGTGTCCATGTACATTCTTCTTAATTTGATCAAGTTCTTCCTCCATAGCTTTTACCCAATCTTCATCCTTGATTTCTTCCTTCACTATCTTGGGCTCATAATTGGAAATCAAACAAGTACTTTCTCTGAGATTTCTTCTAGTTAGAATATCTTCATTCTTATCACCTATAATATGATCAACAGAGTGATTCATGTTCACATACCTAGGTATCATTGGTTCAAGTCTAGGATCTTCTTCTTCTGTTGGTTGAGTCACTTCTTCTAAATTGTTTTGTTCTTCTTGTTTATGCACTTCATGTTCAATATAAACAATATCCTGATCATCCTCTGTTACTTTCTTTCTTGAATCACCATATTTCTTAGGGTATTCACCCACCTTTACATTTTCACTCTCAATAATTTTGTTAGTTCTCTTATGAAACACTTATATGCTTGGGATTAGTAGAATAGCGCAAGAAAATACCTTCATCAATTTTAGAATCAAATTTGCCTATGAAATCATCCCCCTCTTAATGTAACATGTACTGCAAAATACTTTGAAATATTTAACATTATATGAGTGACCATACCATAACTCATAAGGTGTCTTATGAGTTCCTTTATGTACTTGCACCCAGTTCTATGTGTAAACAACAATACAAATTGCTTCTTTCCAATATATTTTTGGTATGTCACCTTGAATTAGAATTATCCTTGCATCATCCACTATAGTTCTATTCTTCCTCTTTGCAAAATTTTTTTTTTGTGGAGTCCTTGGTGCAGACATTTGTTTCTTGATTCCATTATCTTCACAATACTTAACAAACTATGTAGAAGTAAACTCACCTCCTCTATCAGACCTTAAACATTTCAAATTCTTACCTAATTCCTTTTCAACCATTTCCTTGAATGTCTTGAATTTATGGAATCCATCAAACTTATTCTTCAAGAAAGTTACCAACATCATTCTAGAATAGTCATTAGTAAACAATATGAAATATCTATCACCTAGATAACTTCTCTGTCTCATAGGTCCACAAAGATCAGTATGCACCAAATCAAGTATGGTCTCAGATGAAAAAGACTTGCTTTTGAAAGTAGATCTAGTTAACTTACCCAACTAACATTCTTTACACATCATTTTTCCTGGCTTGACTAATTGTGGAAATCTCCTAACTACATTTGTCTTACTCACTTTGATCAAACAATCAAAATTTAGATGACACGAACTTCTATGTCATAGCCAACTATCTTCAACCTTTGAAACCAAATAATTATTTACAATATTATTCAAATGGAATAAATTGTATCTAGTATTCCTACCAGTAGCAATCTCATCACCCGAGATTCCAATTATTCTGCATATACCTCCTTTGAATTCTAGTTTGTAACCTTTATCATTTAGCTGACCCACACTCAACAAATTATGTGTTAGACCTTTCACAAAATAAACATCATCTATATTACTCTTACCATTCATAGAAATAGTTCCTTTTCCTTTAACCAAACAAGGTGTACTGTTACCAAACCTTACCACACCACCTTCAAAATCATCAATCTTAATGAAATTACTCTTTTCATAAATCATGTGATGTGAGCACCCATTGTCTATAATCCATTCATCATTGTGCCCCATGTGAGAAACTGGTTCCTTTTCACCTTCTGATGTATCTTCTTTAAATGCAACAAATACAATCTCCTCTTCCTCATTTTCTTCTAATTCTTCATCGGTAAATCCTTCATCAACTACAACATAGCATTGTTTCTTCCCTTTTTTCTTTATTTTTTGGAACTTATCCTTTTTTTTACATTAGGACATATAGCAGCAATGTGTCCAATCTGATCAAAGGAAAATATTTCAATGGGAGATTGCCTTTGTACTTACATGTCCCTCTAGGCAATGTCTTTGCTAGTAGAGATTCAAGATCTCCTTGTTTCCTTTCATCTTCTAATATAGATTCAAGTTCCCTAGAGTAACTTGACATGTAATCAAAATCATGACTTATTCATTTACCCTTCCTTATCGTTACATTAGTTACCGATCCCTTGAAGGATACCTCAACTCTTGGAATATGGTTATCAAATTTATTTAACTCAAATGTAGTAAGCTTACTGATCAGTCCATCTATAGTAACATTATTAAAAGTTCTTATCTCATTTATAGAAGACACTCTAATGACATAAGTAGGCAACAAATTTATCAACATTTTATTTACCATTGCATCTTCCTAAATAGTTCCACCAACAACTTTGACAACACCAACAACTTCTTTTATTCTTTGACCATATTATGCAATGTTCTCACCTTCTACCATCTTAATGTCATCATACTTTCCTCTAAGACTATCTTCCTTAGCTTTTTGCACATGAATATATCCTCCATAAATTAGTTTCAATTTTTCCCAAATATCAAAGACAATATCAAGTCCACAGACATCAATATCAGATAGGGTACTTACAATAGCTTCATGTACTCGAGTATTCTCCTGTTGTTCCCTCATTTCATCTATAGTGAGAGTTCTAGTAGGAGTGATATACCTACTTGTGACATGAATCCAGTATTGTGATCCCATACCTTTTAGATATAACTTCATCTATCACTATGTACTAGGTAGGTATATTTAGAAAACTTGAGAGGTTTCTTCCTCATCATTGGATCTTTTCCTCAAGTTGCTAGGATTTACACAAAGAGGACCAAATCTATGATACCAATTTAGTATTATTAGGTCCAAGATTACTGGGGGTGATTAAGTAATCTAACAAATCACACTTTTCGTCAACCATTCAACAAATTGCATCAATTAACATCTATTGCATGAATAAACAAACCATTGAAGATAAAACATCCACAACCATGCAACACAATAAAACCAATATTTTTCTCGTGGAAACCCAACTAGGAAAAACCATGTGTAGGGATGAAACCCACAAATAATTATGCACTCTTCTAAAGTACGCTTGGTTAAGAGCTTAGACCTATTAGGAGTTTACAAATGCCTGATTAAGAGCAAGACCCTATTAGGAGCCACCCAGTCAAGTTATTTATGTATATCCCTATTAGGAGATTTACCCTATTAGGAGTAACCTTGCTAAGATATTTTAAACCCTAATTAAAGAGTCACGTGGTTAAAGGATTTACAAATTACTGTTAGAGTCTACCTGCTTAAGGGATTCTCTTGAAGAAACTATTAGGATACAACAAGTGAAAGTGATCTGAAAAGAATAGCACTCCTTTGGTAGTATAGATCAAGTTCAAGCTTAATATCTTCTTAAAATTTAGACAATATTCTCTCTTCTCTCTTCTCTCAATTGCACCTCTGCATCCACAATCTACACTTGTACATTTCATCATTTTTCATATATATATACAGTACACGTTCATTAGGGAAATTATCTGCCTTAAAAAAATATTTAACAATATTTCCCACTCAATTATCAAAACCTAAAATGTAATACCAATCTATAAATTTATCTAACAAACTCAGGCCAGCCTTCAAATCCATCGCACATTGATTTGACAAAGAAAAGTCAAACCACAACACTCTTTCTAATGTTCTTGCACAAATTAAAGAAATTCGATCATAGAAATGCCAACTCATCAATCCATGTCAATATTCAATGTCACTACAATCCATGGAACACATAACCACTTATCGCAACCCAATGCATCATCACTAGTTGAGGGTCTGACTAATTTTTCTAAGAACTTCATTTAATTTTCAATTGAATGATCTTTTGTCCATTAAAAATTGGTCTTTGGATCACCAAAAGATGATGTGGTCACAAAAAAACCTCATAGCATATTCAAGATAACATATCCTGAACTAAAACACTTGAATCCAAACCTATTTGACACAAACATCAAATCATTCATCCTTGGATTTATAATGTTCTTCCCATTAACATGTCAACCTTCAATCAATCATAAATCACACCATACATATGATATACTTGTCTGGTCATGTATATATCATCTAGAGACATTTCTTAGTCTTCCTTTATGATCACACATGTCAGCTCTTACCACAGCTCTGGATTCAACCTCTTGAACATACATCAACATAACATGCACACTATCAACCAACAAACACTAAGTTGATATTAATGACACCATCATAACTGAGAAAACTATCATCAAATCTGAATCAAACACATATCATTTATGCCAGCAGAACACATCCTCTATCAAGGGCCAAGAGGATTACAAGAGCCTCCATATATTTATTGGTCTACAAGCTCTTACACTTAGAAAATAAGAAGATACCTTTATAGAGTTATCCTTTCCAACTCTTTCATTCTTAGGATTTCCTCTAGAAGAGCCATCATTGTTGATCTTAAGGATCCCTAGAGGTGGGGGAAACTATTTTCCATCACAATGGAATTGTTTGTTTAGCATTTCTACTCCTAACCTATTGTTTCTTGTAAAGAACATCTCTAAAATCTAGCCAAAAAATATTCAAGTTTTGAACCACTTGCAAGTATGCAGAGTCAACCTCCATAGAAAGGTCACACTTAGCCATCAAAGACTCATTTATCATATTAATAAATTGTAGCCACACTTCTGCACCATCATATTCAAGTATCCTAAAAAATCCAATGGTTTCTTTCCAACCACACCTTCTAAATAATAAAACCTATACCAATATCCCATGCCACATCAAGAAAGGGAGTCTTAGTAGGGGGCCTATTAAGAATATTCTAGAAATCAATCAGAGAGCTAACATGAACACACACATGCCTCTATACTCCCCACCACCAATGCCAAATTCCCTTGGTGAAAAAACACTAGAATAAAAGTTGTGAGATATTCTCTTCACTCCATAGAATAAAACAAAAATAGAAGGCCCTTGAAACCCTCTCTTATAAAGATTCTACCAGGTGAGACATCTATTTTTCACAATGAGCCACAAGAAAAAGTTACACTTGGGCTAGGTCAATTTTTGCAAATTTTCTTCCACCAAGGAATATTCACCTTGTAAAAATTCATTCTTTCTAACTCCTGATATCCTAAGGCCAATTAAAAATTTCCTTTTAGATTATGGCGCAAGAAAGGATATCCCCTCCTTTAAGAGAGTTACGCATTCTACCAGATAATGTCATAGAAAATCCTTCTTGTCCTCCATTGATCCTCCTAGAGGCCACTCATTTTTCTCTTTCAAGTTAGCCACTTCTCCTTGCCCCACTCTCAAGGTAACTTCAAAATCCTCAACTTTACTCCAGCGCACTATAAGAAAAATATTACAATGAGATTGAAAATGAGGGAACTGAAAGAGGATATGAAAGAATTCATCTAGAGAATCCTTCCAAAATACTGCTTTTTCACCCCTATTACAAACATAGAAGAGACCTTGGTTTACTAAATATGCCCCTCTCTTCAAAGTATTCCACATCATGTACCCACCTCCTTTCAGATTGTATTGAGGTACATCTTTTTCTTCCACTCTCCCAAGATACTTTACAATGAGGATTTTGACCCATCATTGACCTTTGTTGATGCACCACCACCAAAAAATCTTAATAGCTAGTGCACTACCATTCAAGATTGTTTTTCACAAACCAAGACCCCCGTCCTACTCTGAACTACAAATAGAATGACATTTGACTAAAATCCACTTAGAGGAAAGTAAATTGTCTATCCATAATAACTGTCTAGAAAGAGCATCAAAGGCCTTAATAAATCTTACAAGAGCTTTCTAGACAAAGCACCTATAAAAAAGAAACACTTGTAACACTCACTTTGAGAAATTCATGCTACCAGATGTTGAGAGCTATCTATTTATCCAATGACTAACATTTCTTTGAAAATTATCCAAAAAATCTTTCCAAATTCCCCAAGGCAATCAATCTGTTGAAAGAGGAATTACAAGGTAGAAAAAAGGAGGATTCCTAATTTTAAACCTCAAAATCCTCACAATCTTGGCTTGAATGAGAGAAACAGTATCAAAGAAAAATATACAAGACTTTCATTCATTAATCTTTTGTCCTAAGGTTTTCACATAAATATCCTAATATTTTCTAAAATTGGTTATCTCATTGGTTTTTGCAACCCCTATTATGACCGTGTCATCCACAAATTGAAGATGCGAAGGAGGAGGAAGGCCATGACCCCACTTCCAACCCTAAATCAATCCTTTCCTAACTTGAGACTTGAAAAATCTCCCCAATTCTTCATCTATTATAATAAATAAATAGGAGAGGGGATCACCTTGTTGGAGACCTCTAGAAGCATACAATAATTATTTGGGCTCACCATTAATAAGGACTATGAAAGAAGATGAATTAATACAACTCATTACCTAGTTGATCCATTCACTTCCAAATCCAAAGGCTACAATAAATTTTCTCAAGAAACTCCATCTAACCCTATCATACAATTTATCCATGTATAATTTTATGAATATAAGATTCTCCTTAGATATATCCATAGAATGAACAACTTAAGAAACTATGATAATCCCATCCAAAAAATTTATTCCAACAACAAAACCCCCTTTCTCCTTAGAGATAAATTTATTTAGCCATGGATTGAGCCTTTCTGTAATCAATTTCGTGATTATTTTATAAGTCATATTGCATATTGTCTGATGTCAAATGTGGACCTCTATTCAACACAAACGCAACATAGTCATTACACAATCAAAGAACTCACAAAAACAAACATGGATTGTTTGCTCTGCAAGCGTGATTGAAGCGACCTGTTTCCTCCTAATTAGGATTGATTGTTGCAGTTTACCCTCAGAACGAGAGCCAACAACCTGACCATCTCTAATACGGAGGATTTTATAGTGCAAGTGTGTGAAGAAGAGCCATCAATTGTGAGAAATATGCATCTAGATATGAGAA
>MU228428.1:2592414-2608255 GCA_018584345.1 Thuja plicata | reverse complement strand
TTGAAAAGAAACAGTCGTCTCTTCATTCTCCAATTGAGACAAATAAGCAAGGTTTATTAAAATAAAAGAATGAATTATTGACACATAAGTGTCTTTTCATATGGAATTATGGAAATCCCTTTTGAGGGTAATTCATTCAATTAATTAAACAACCTTTCAATTCCTTTTATGTATATTAGCCAAAGAGGGTGTATTTGATTTAATTAAAAGTACTTAGGACTTTTAGGATTAAATCAATTAATCATAGGGATTGTAGCTAATAATCATTTAAGATTTAGGAATTAAGTGTAATGTCAGATTTATGCAAATTTGGGTTTTCTGCATTTGAAACTCAGTCGATTAAATTCAATTAGGAGAAGAATTTGCCTAATACAATAGGACTTCGAAGATAAGAAAATGCACCAAAATTGATTAGGTTGTTAGGTGCCAATTTTGGGGTGTTACACATATAGCTATAGGTTTAAAGGGAATAAGAGAATTTTATTTTTTGGAATAACTTCAATAAATGTAGCATTCAAGGCCTTAAGCATCTATCTGTTTCTAAAGAAATATTTCACTATCTCAAAGACATCCATCTTCATTATGTCCCAAAATTGTTGAAAAAATTCTATAGGAAAATCATCTAGCTCTAGATTTTTATAAGCTCTTCTTCATTCCAAACACCATTGTGTCAATCTTATATAGTGATATGTGGTTAATGAGAGCCTCATTCATTTCATTGGTAACTATGGAAGGAATGAAATCAAGCACCAACACTTCTTCCAGTCTAGTAGAAGAAAAGTACTTTGTAAAAAAAATACCAAATAATCTTGTGGATTCCCGAGCAATCTATGTATGGCAGGATAACATAATCCCTTCTGAGGAAATTATGGAATTGATAGTACTCCTACTTGTTCTATCCTTTATTTTACTATGGATTTTTTTTTTTTTTTTTCCATCTTCCTAGAGCTAATAAATCTATGCCTTCTGTTTCTAATAAATTTCCTCCTAGAGCTCCCATTCTTCTAACTCCTCTAGTAAAACATCTTCTTCTCTATATAAAACATCAAATAAACCCTTATCCCAAATTTGGTGGGTAATGACATCAAATTTCTACTGTGCATTCCTTTTAGCTGAGAAGAGGTTACCAAAGTACATCATATTCCATCTTTTGAACTTATACATTATGTGTCAAAATTGATTGAAAAATGAATACATTGCAATGTCATAAGAACACTTTGATTCACTCATTAGTCTAGCATATTATCCTAAAGAGAGGAATCCATTATCCACATAACTTACAACTTAAAAGAGGGATTCTTTGTCACTTGAAATTTTTTTGAAGAAAAATTTATTAGCCAATGGTCTGAACCTCTCCAATCTAAAATTTATAAATTAGTAGTCCATTTATCCTTGATCTAGAAGCAAGATACTAGAAAATTTTCTAACCTTTCAACTATATCCTCCACTCCACATATTATATTTCTCCAAGTAAACAATACATTAGTGGGTTTAACATCCAAAACCTTTATAAGTTTAATATTACTCAAAATCCCCATATAAGGGTCAATCCTAGGGTTACCTCCCCTCTTCTCTTTGAAACTTAAAAATGTATTAAAATCTCCTACCAAGATCTATAGGAAAAAAGGTACAAGAGAATAAATAAATCTTATATGTGCCCAAAGAAAGGATTTTCCCATAAAATTAGTTAGAGCATAAACATTAGTTAAAGGATATTCTCACCAGATTCACAAGTTTTAGCCACCAAGGAAATGAAACACATAATAGAAATCCCCCAAAGTGGGACAAGCTTACACAGATCCCATAAGAAATTTATACCTCCAGATCTTCCCTAAGCCCAAATTCACAGACAATGAATTCTATATCAAATATTAGATACCTTGTTGAGTATACAATTAATAGATAACTTAGTATCTTGAATAAAGACCACATCATGAGAGTATTAACCAATCAAATCTCAAATATCCTTTTGTCTAGGGATTTTTTTCAATCCCCTTAAATTCTATGAGAGGATAATCAATTATAAGAAGGAGAGAAGTAGGAATGGATGATCTTTAAACATCCAAATTCCACTAATGTCTTACCATCAAGCTTCACCTTTTATTGATCCTTTTTCCCACCCACCTTCATAACCTTTTCAAGAGCCCCTTTTTAAAAAAGATTTTGATGAATTCCCAACACACATGAGGTATCCTTTCTTTGGCTACCTTATTGTAAATTTTACTCCACATTGGATCCAAATAAAATAAGGTTTGGACCCTCATGTATTTCATTACCTCCACTGACTCAATTCTCTTGGGACTCCCACAAGCAAATTGATAGCCATTTTCACACCTAACCTTCATCCTATGAACCACCTTGAGTATTATTATCCTACTCCCCATTAGTAATTTACTATGTCCAAATATTCTTGGCTACTAATCATATTTGTAATAACCTGATCAAATTGATCTAGGCCATCCAAAGTATTAAACCTGTTGAACACCTCATCAGATTTCCTATCATGTAGGGTTATATTTTAACCTCTTCCCATATTATAGGTTTTAACCAAAATGAGTCCCTCCTTTTATTCCATCATAAGATCCTTCCCCTTATCTTCCTTAGGATTTCAAATAATTGAACCACTTCTAGAAATCCATACAGGCTTAGATTTAGGTTACATCCATTGAAAATATCCATATTCATGGTAGATTCAATATCTAAACGGTATACTTTCATAATCGAGTTGTTGGATCCATATATTTTGACCCAACTAAATTTCTATGGAGTCGGGTAGAGGATTACTCAAATCAATTTTTACACAAACATGGGCATAGGTGATTATCTTTTTCTCCATAGTTTGTCATTAGGGGCCCACTAGCTTTCCAAGCTAAGCTACAACTAAATTGAATATATCATTTCTCCAAAATTCTAGAGGGAGCCATGGAAGCCTCTCCCATAATGGAACCCTTAATGGAATCTCTTCGGTAGGATTAAAACCAACATGCAATGGCTTGATGAATAGACCAACCTAATAATAAAAATAGGGCCTCTCTTAAAACACCCTATTTCTATTTGACATGCATACAAAAACCACCACAAATTAGCCATTGGTAGCCAACATCACCTACATTCCCTCTTCTAGATTCCATGTGCGATGAGTTCAACAAAAAGAAAGGTAGTGACACTCAAATCCCATAAAATTACAAATAAGTACATGATTAGATAGATAATCAATATCTTACTTAACAGAATCAAGCTTAATCATTAGAATAGGCCTATTATCATTATTTTCAAGGCAAACATTCACCTTTGAAGGTCTAAAACCCTGATTTGGGAAGTAATTTCTTTCATACCATAGCTTCTCACTCTAAAGAATGGATTCTCATGCATGATTGATGAGGATTCATTCCTAATCACAACACCCTTGTAATGTATGTTCATCCTTCCAAAATAATATCCCCTCATATAGCCATGCAAGACTAATCCAATAACAAAAAGTGTGAAAATGGGAAAACTTAAAAGCTCCAATTAAAATCACTAAATGGGTGAAGTATCACTACCTTAGCTCTCAACAACCACCAAAACTCCACAAAATCTGCTAAAAACCAGACTCCTCACCTCCCAAAAAAATCAACCATAGAAAGACACAAAAAAAATGAATACCTAGTGACCAAAGTCAAAGAAAATATGGGCCTTAGGCCCTCGTGCAACCCTTGTGCACTCCAAATAGGCATCTCCACACTATCTCTGCACACATACTATCTGCAAGACAAGAACAATGAATAGGGCATGAATTGCCTAGCCCAAGAAACAAACACAAAACTATGCTATCACTCGATCCACCACTTCTCATTGGTTATTAAAATTAATTTAAAATATGAAATAAAATTATTTAATCCAAAATAATTTAAATTAATTAGTTAATAGTATATCTATACAATATCTTATATAGATCTTTATAAGAATTAGTTTTGTTAGTGTTACCTAATTTTTAATCTCAGTTCAATCAAGTGGGGTTGGATTATTATTTACAAATAAATAAAAAAGGTACACATTTAATTTATGCAAATTATTCTTTACTAGAAAATAAAAAAAATGATATGGAATAGGAGATCATTATAATGCAAATGATTTACAATAGAAAAAACTATACAATTTTTTGAATCAAAGATGTTTTCTTTATTCATAAATTGTAAAGTACAATGTCTCATACAAGATGTAGGAATAACTAAAAGGATGCATTATAAAATTAAATAAACACATATGATAATGAAGTATAAGAAAAGAAAAGGGATCCGTCATTGCCTGGAATGATGAATCTCATAGTTGAATTATCCATCTTCAGTTTCTCTTTCCACGCTATCCATAGATACCTGCAAGGAGATGAGAAAGGTTGTGTTAGATATTGGGATTCCAAATATTTACCTACACATCATCAACACATGCACAACTCACTCACATAACATTTAAGATCAACTATGCATGAATAATCATACATGAATCAGAGGAAAGTAGAGGAGTAAATTAGAAAAGTTCATTATTTTATCTAACGTGTTTGTTTGTTGTGCAGGTACATGTATCATATTCATTATTAAATAATTTAATTTGATATCATAGACTTAACAACATGTGGGGTAAAATGGGCTCCCAAAAGGGTTGAGCCCAACATGCTTGTAGTTTATTGAGTAGGCATTCATTATTTGTAATAGTGAATTGATGTATTCACCATGACAAACAAAAAATGGATGCTCAATAAAATACGAGTAAAAATAATGACAAACACCATGTTGAATATGTAAGGAATATTCAAAAAATAGGGGAATTCCCTTCTATATAAACAATGATAATGAAGAAGACATCATTTTGAAGGCAATAAAAGGAAGATGTAAAGGATAGTTATTAATGCCAAAAAATGGAAAAAAAAGGGTCATAATGAACAAATGTATCCACAATGCAAGAAGGGAAATTAAGGTCACTATTGATGCAAGTGACAATGACCTATAAAAATAGAGCATAAATGATTATATGACAATCATCATCTCAAAATTGAAGACAATTCAACTCACTGATATGAAAATCCTGTAACAATAAAAAGCAGTGATCAAGACATTGATCAGGAACACAAGAAGATACATAACATCTATGAAGGAAAACAATCAGATCAAAGAAGAGAGAAATAATGTCTTAATAATAATGGGTATTCAACAATGTTTCTCCCCAACCCAAAATAGAAATATTTAGCTTGACAAGTGGCTCCAAGGCCCTAAAAAATGATGAAAACACCACAAAGGTACCCTCCAAAGGGGTTAGTAACCTCATGAAAGAAAAAAATTGGGTAAAACGCAAGAGGGACTTTGATCCTTTGGGTGAATCTTATGAATCGGTCCTTAAGACTCTACTGGAAAACAAACTGATCATGTTGCCAGATAACTCCAAGCCATATGAACCAGAGGTGAAACCAAAATGGTGGAGAGACAATGATTACTGTGCATATAACAAAAATAAGGGACATACAAAGGAGAATTGGACAAGGTTAAAACATGAAATCCAAGACTTGATTGATATTAAAACAATCACAATTGACAATCATGCAACAAACGCTGATCATAAGGCATTTAAGAATCCCTTGCTTGAAAATGAGAAAGAAGAATCTTCTAAATATGGTGCTAGTAATAATTACATGTACAACACCCCGGATGATAAATTCATCCACATGATTGAACCAGTCTCTCCTGAGTACTGTAACATTATCATTGTCAAAAATAATAAGAAAGAATCTAAAACAAAAAACATTGTGACCCGAGCGTAAGCAAAGGTCACCTTAGGAAAAGGAGGATCTTCAAACTCCTCCTCATCTCAAAATCAACTGGAAACATCCAAACAATGGGTGCCAACCAACAAACAACTGACCGTGAATGCCTCTAAGGTGTCACAGTCTAAAAAATTGGCTTCATCCAATGCTGTGGACTGTAGCATCGTCGAGCAATCGCAAAGAACCAATGCACAAATTTTGATCTTTGAATTTCTCAAAATCTCTCCAGCTCACAAAGAGATTTTAGATAAAGCTTTGTCAACCTCCAATGTCCCTAAAGACTTGGATTTGGATCAGTTTCAATCTATGGTTGGTCTTTTGAATTCACCACATTACCTGTCATTTTCAGACGAAGATGATAACTCCCTGAGTTATCTGCATAATCTTCCATTGCATATTGTATTCATGGTTCATAAATACTATGTCAAACAAGTCTTGATAGATGGAGGCGCAGGGTTGAACATCTACACATGCAATGGATTGAACAATTGGGATTTTTAGAATATGTCATTCATCCAAAGAAGAAAATTACCATAAAGGTATATGATGAACAAGAGAGATCTTCCAAAGGTCTCATAACTCTTCCCATTAGAGTGGGTCTCGTGGGGAGGGATGTCACTTTCTAGGTATTAGATCTTTCATTGGCTTACAACATCATGTTGGGAAGACCATGGATTCATGAAATGAAAGCTATCCTGTCCACCTACCATTAGTGAATTAAGTTTACATTCAATGGTGTCGAGCTCAACATTCCTACAAACACTAGCTATGCATGTAATGGACTGTGTCAGGCAATAGACACTCTCATACCCCATAATAGAGAGGCTTTGACTTCAAAGTCAATCAGTGAATTAATAAAAGAAATGGAAAAGAAGTTGAAGATAAAGGACGCTGGTATGGGTGGATACATAGTGGAACCTGCACTATCAATCACATCTCTTCCCAAATCACCTAGGTCTAATGGGAGACCTTCAGAAGAGATGAAACAAACAATATCACAAGAAATCTATGATGGTGACTTTGTTAAAGTTAACATACCATTAGAGGATGAAAAAGAAGAACAATCCATTCTGGATTGGCTATATAAGGAGCCTGAAAACAATGAGATAAAACAATGTGAAATATCGCCAGAAACATATAGAGTGGAGTATGAAAATTGGCTCAAAATGGGTTATTATGGAATGGGACCCATTGGATGTACTCAGAGTCGATTCCAAGGACTAGTCTCTATTGAATTTTGATGACCTAGGGACACAACTGGTCTAGGGTTCTTATCAAGGAAAGAACAAAGAGAAAAAAATGGCCTAGATAAAAGAAAGAGGCATTAGGTTCATCTAGATGAAGAAGAACTAGACACAACAAAACAAAGCACTGACACACCCACTCGCAAGTGGGATGATTCTAATGATTACGATGAGGAAGATGTATATCCTTGTCCTATTCCTCCAAATATCCTAGCTCTTCTCTTTAAAGAAGAAACACCATGGGTCAATGCTATTGAAGAGCGTGTTCTAGAGGAATCACCAATGGCTTCTGATCAGTCAGAGACCACTACATCTGAGAAAGATCCAGGTATAGAAGAAGGGAATCTAACTATAGAAGATTTATTAGACAGAGCTCATCCAAACTAGGGGCAATGACTGCACTTCACTCATGTCCTAAATATGGTTCAATTTGCTGAAACGGACTCTCACGAGTATGAGTTCGATAATTTTTTATAAGGGACTCAAGACAGGAAGGTGGATATTGTACAATAGTACATAGCTCCATTTGAGGTAGGTGAAGGTTTAGGGTCTAGGTATGATGAGTTAGATCCTATAATCCCTTACATGGGATTTGGCGATGTCATTAGGGCTCTTGCTGATTTAAATGCATGTATATATGGTACTTATTTTGGTCTCTATGTAACAGTCCAGGTTTACAATGAACATACCATGAATACCCTTGAATATATAAACATCCCTATATTCCCTAATGAGTACGCGTTATCATGCTACCTAAACATTGTTGAACCTATGAATTCTTCCACTAGAAAACCTAGCATGAATATGACTAAAATAGATATCAAGTACCTTATTCATAAAATTAAAATGAAAAAGGAAAAGAGTTATGAAGGTGAAAACCACATTGTGGCAGTTTCAGAACACAAAATAGTCAAAAGAAAAGACACATCCAATGGTGAAGACCTCTTTGAGGAATCGAAGGATGGGGTACTTGATATCCTGCCTAGTCACTTCCAGGAGCAGTTTTCAGTATTGATTGAACCAACACAACCTGTGAACATTGGGACAAAGGAATATCCACACATCATCCATGTTGCACAATCTTTATCAACATCAGAGCTAAAAGAATTCACTGAATTCGTTAAAGAGAAAAAAATCAACTTTGCATGGAGTTACTCAAACATGCTTGGTTTGGACCCAGATCTGACCATGCACCATCTCTCTATTGCACCAAGACTCAAACTAGTAAAATAGACGCTCCAAAAAATGCATCCTCATGTTTCTTTGTTGATTAAGGCTGAACTGGAAAATTTACTAAAAGATAGATTCATTCAAGCTATTGATTATGTTGAGTGAATTTCAAACATTGTACCAATATCCAAACCAAACAAATCTATCCAATTCTATACAGACTACAGGGACCTGAACAAGGCTTGTCCAAAGGATGACTTTCCTTTACCCAACATCAATATGATTGTGGACATGATAGCTAGGTCTGAAATGTACTCCCTCATGGATGGATTCTCTAGATATAACCAAATTAAGATTTCTCTAGAAGATCAGGAAAAGACAACTTTCACATGTGCTTGGGGCACCTTCTGTTGGAATGTTATGCCCTTCGGACTAAAAATTTTAGGAGCTACTTATCAAAGGGCTGTCACAACAATCTTCCATGACATGATGCATAAAAACATGGAAGATTATGTGGATGAAACACTGGTTACAAATATGGAAAGATCCACACACCTACAATATTTAGGTAAAATCCTTGAATGAATGAAGCAGTTCAAGCTTCGACTAAACCCAAAGAAGTGTACATTCGGGGTAACCTCTAGAAAATTGTTTGGTTACATTGTTTCAGAAAAAGGGATTGAGGTAGATGTTGCAAAGGTGCAAGAAATCCTAGAGATGCTGCCACCTAAAAAAATTAGTCAGATGAGGACACAGCAAGGAAGAATTTTGTTAATCAAGAGATTTATCTCACCGCTAGTGGAAAAATCCCAACCATTCAAAAAATCTCTACGTAAGGGAGCCACATATGAATGGGACAAAGAATGAAAAAGGAAATTTGATCAAATAAAAGCATACTTGGCTAACCCGCTAGTATTGATGCCTCCTATGCCAAGAAAACCATTAATCTTGTATATATCTACCACAACAACATCACTGGGGGCACTTCTGGCACAAGAGGAAGACAAAAAGAAAGAACAAACCATCTAATACATCAATAGAACCTTGGTCTCTTGTGAGATGGACTATTCAGTGATAGAGAAATCTTGTCTCGCAGTTGTATTTGCATCTCATAAATTGAGACATTTTATGTTAGCACATTCCACAAAACTGGTTGCAAAGATCGATCCACTAAAATATCTTTTGATTAAGGCAACTTTGACTGGAAGGCTATAAAAATGGGTCATGCTCCTTAGTGAGTTTGACAATGAATACATTGAATGAAAATAAATTAAGGTACAAGCCATTGCAAATCAATTGGCTGATACTCCATTACAAGCTAATCTCCCAATCAATGCTGAATTTCCAGATGATTCTATTCTACACATAACACACAGGTCATGGAAAATGTTCTTCGATGGATCTCTTACACAACCGCGTTCAAGTATAGGTGTCTATTTCATAACACCTCAAAGATATTATTCCATACCAAAGGCGTACAAGTTGTTTTTCCCTTGTACAAATAACTGTACACATGGATCAAAATCTATAACACTCCCAATTACAAGGGTTTTAGTAGCACCAATTTGCAATGGGGGAAATCAATAGAATAACTACTAACAACTAAACTACAAATCAATAGTATTAGAAGAAATAAAGGAGGTACACAAATGAATGTAAACCAACAAGGCTTGAAGCTTCTATTTTTTCTCTCTACTCCTTCTGAAACATTGTTTGTGTGATGCTTAGTATTGGTGTGGGCAGTGTCTATGACTTGGGAGCGTCGAGAATATGATATTGAATGCTTTGATCGCAAGAAAGCTTGATTCTTGAACCAATCTAACAGAGTAATGGCACACATGAGCTTGAAATCCTGGATCCTTAAAATGGTTATGAAGGATTTTTTATATAGAAAATGAGAATGATACGAACGGTTGAGATCAATCCTAGAGATAGGAGGATGAACACTTGAGAACAAACGAAACTGGAGAAGCCATCAGTAAACTCCACCTCTTCAACTGGGAGAGAGGAGATAGAGTTTGGTTGACTAAAGAGCTAATTTTAAGTTACCTTTAGAACTAAAGAGGTAATTTGGAGTTACCTTTTTGAACTGAAGAGGTGGGTGGAGAAACCCATGTAATCAAAAATCTGATTAAGAGTTATCTTTTTGAACACCAAGAAAGGATTTAATTGAATATTTAATTTATTTTAAAATTTGAAGTATTCAACATGCGAGATAATTGAATTATTTTTGGATTAGAATTGAATTGGTTTAATGAAACTAAATTAATTTGATTAGAAGAATTAATTAATAAGTTTAAATGTTTGAATTTAAACTTTGGGAAATTGAATTTAATTAATTAATGGAGATTAATCAATTAAGGTTAATTAATTAAATAAAATCAATTATTTAATTAATTTTTGGGATTTGACCAGATGATTTGGGGAATGAAATTAGAAGAAAATAGATGATTAATTAATGATTAAAAATCATTTAATTTAATATATGAAAATTAGTGTCTTTAATGTAAAGTCGCAAGTCTGTCCATTTTTGGGTGTCTACATTTGCCCCTCTTTTATGCATTGTGACTTGTCACAGTGTGTCAAACATTCTCTATTTTGATCCTGCCCCAGCTTCCCCCAGTGATAGCAGGTGTATTTATGCCCCTTCAACAAATTTGAGTGAAAAGTCACGACATGAGAGTTAATTTGTTGAAATTGCAAATTGGTAATCTAGGTATCTGACTGATTTTGAAATTTTTTGAATATGCTCGTGATACAGTGTGTTAAATTTTTTGAGGCCCGGGATGATAATTTTAAGGTCCTGGACAAATTAGGGTTTTTTTGAACCTTTATAAATATCTTGGAGAGTCATAGATTTTTCACTTTGCACTCTTGGAGCTCTAGATCATCGGGTGAGTCTGTCTTTAGATTTCTCTACTTTTTGTGTTGTTTATTGAGCTATGGCGGGCATTCCTGGGGTCGTGCACATTTCTAATCTAGTCTAGAATTTTCATCATCCAGCTGGCATAGGAAATCTAGTGATTTTCTCTGTCCATTTATCATTAATGCTCTCATTAATTGCATTTGAAAGAAAAATTCTTTTTGAAATTTGCATCCAATGCCGTAATAGGCCGCGATTTTGCCACAATTGTTAGTTGGATGCCGCAATCAGTATAAATATGTTGCATTTGTGTTAAGAATGCCGAAATATCTCTATTTGTTTCATTATGGCATGCCCTTGTACTTTCCTAATTCCATTTTCTGACCTAATAATGATGATTTTCTTTTCTAATGTTTTGCAGTTCATCGGGACTATTCTGTGTTGCCGGGAGTCTAGACCTGTCAGGTTAGTATTCCGATTCCAGTTATCTAAGGAAAAGAGGGACATGTTGAGATAGATAGTTTTATATTGGATATGTTACATGCCTGAGATCATGACCAAAGGGGTCTAATCTCTTCTCTCTTAGAGAGATGGCATTCAGATACATGCACTTTTTGATTACCGACTGGAGAGTGTACAGTCACTTTGGAGGATGTCTATCGCATCCTTCAGATTCCCAATCAAGGCGCCCTTATAGAGTATGATCGTGGCCCTGGTATTACTACTTTGTCCAAGCTATCTGGTCTGCCCCAGGGTCAGCTTGGTATTTCTAACCCTTATGATGTCCCACAGGCTAGGTTTGGTTTGGGTTTAGATAGGTTGTCGACTTGGTTAGGTAGTTTGATATGTGGGATTTTGTGTCCCGATCATTGCCAGCATGGGTTCTCTGCTGGTTTTGGTGCCATTCTACAGGGTATGGTCAAAGATCATATAGTATATGCTTGGGGTCCTTGTATGTTGGACCACATGTACTTTCATATGTTTTATGCGGCTTACCGTGGTGGTAAGTCTCTTGGATGTGGAGCGACTCTCCTGCATATATGGGCATGGGAGAACATTGTAGTGTGTAGGCCTGTAGGTGTATATGTTAAATTTGTCCTTGCTATTTAACCATACACTTCAACATGGTCCTTGTTCATTAGACATATATAGAAGTGAATATGAGTTATTCATCATGCATGCCTGTATGAATTGACCTGTTGCCTTCTATCCAGATGGGGTTTCGAATAGCTCTCAGAACGAGAGTCTCACAACCATAGACCAATCTAGGAATGAAGGATTTTTCTCCATGAATGTGATGCAAGATGATGCAAGATTAATCTAAATGAATTTAAGCTAAGACATGATAAGAAATATGAGATTATTCTAAGAAAATAAAGCTATTCTATTGCAAATGATAGCTAAATATAAATGAGATTATCAACTAAAATGAAGTAGCAATTCTTTATTCTAACAATGTATATTTTTCTCAGGGGTTTGAATGAGAAATGAGAGTTCTTTTATAGACTGAGAGTCTACTCAGAATAGAAAGTTTCATTTTTGAAATAAAACAGATAGAAAAGCCAGCTCAAAATAGAAAGCTTTCTTTAAAAGAAAAACAATAAATTGTTTTCCCTTTGTTTTAACTGTTTTCTTTTCTGATTTTAACTATTTTCTTTCTATTTAAAGCACAGTTAATTGAAAGTTTCTATTTTTGAACAGAGAGAATATTTAGTTACTTAAATAAATATGACCTCATAAATGTGTCTTTCTCAATTATTTGAATAATTAAATTCAATTTTTGAAATAAGGATATTTGTTTAATAATTACATATTATTTAATTCCTTTTAATGTGTTTTAGCTAAAAGGGGTGAATTTATTTTAATTAAATCTCTAGGACTTTATAATTAAATTAATTCAATCATAGGGTTTGTTTAGCAAATAGATATTTAGGAATTAAATATAATGTATGATTAATGTAGATTTAGGATTTTTTGCATTTGACACTTAGGTCGAGTAGAGTCAGTCAAAACTCAGAATTGCCTAGTACAATAGGACTTTGATGATTCAGAAGAATGAAAAATGTAACAAAAATTGGTTAGGGTTGCAAGATGCCAATTTTAGGGTGTTACATTTTTCCCCTCTTTGAATTGATGTGTGAGCAATGTATTGATTCAAAGAATAGTCTGATGCTTGAAGCACAGTAGAATAGATTTCAAAAATTGGTGATGCAAATATCGATTGATGAAGATTTCAGAGCCATCTCTAGGATAGAGCTTGACTCTTCCAGAGTCTAGGTTAGAATGCCAAGACACCGGTCAAATTGAGTTTTTGAGAATCATCTCCAGAATGAAGCTTGATCCTTAGAAATCTAGGTTAGATTGCCCCGATACCTAATAGATTGAGATTTCGAGAATCATCTCTAGAATGAAGCTTGATCCTTAGGAATTTGGGTTAGATTGCCCTGATACCTAATAGATTGATATCTTTCAAAATATTGTCCCCAGATTGAGGCTCAACCTTCAGGAGTTAGGGTTAGATTTCCCCAATATCTGTCCATAAAAAGATAGTCAATAGAGATTTTAGGACTATCTCTAGAACAAAGCTTAGTCCCCCAATATCTAGGTTAGATTTCCCAGACACTGGTTAGATTGATATCTTTCACAAGATTGTCCCTAGAATAAGTCTCAACCTTCAAGAGTTAGGGTTAGATTGCCCTGATACCTATCCAAAATATAGTCAATAGAGATTTTAGGACTATCTCCAGAATGAAGCTTAGTACCCCAATATCTAGGTTACATTGCCCAGACACTGGTTAGATCGAGTTTTAGAATCATCTCCAGAACAGAGCTTGATTTTCAGGAGTCAAGGTTAGGTTGCCCCAATACCTAATAGAGGATGACATGTAAGGAACAAAGATGCCCTTATTGATTATGGAGTATCCAATTTTGACTGTGAGGTATGAAAAACTGAACATGCCCCAAGTGATGAGATGCCCCTAGCAATGTGGACTTTTAAATATCAGATCAGATTGATTGGAAATAGATTCAATGATGTAATCATCCTGCCCCCTCGGGAGTGAAATGGAAAGATGACACGCCAAAATAATGATTAAGAGTGAGAAATCACAGACAGATATTGAATCAAAGATCAAGAAATCAGAATAGATTACAGAAGAATTTAGAAGATTCAAAATCAATTTTGAGCGATGTCGAGGTCCAGTTGAGCAAGTTTGACTAGGGTTGACTAGAGTTGACTTTTGAGGAAAAAATTCAAAGATTTGAGAAAATGTTGATAGAATAAGATTCTGACAATAAAGCGATGTCAGAAAGTTGACTTCATAAGCGGCTGATCGCGTTGGTCCCAAAAATTTTAAAATGCGATTTTAAGCTATATAGAAGTGTCAGATTTCTATTTCGATCACAAAAATGGATTCAGAGCGGTCAAATTAGCTAGTGGTGAAATTTTCATGCAAATCGAAGCACTTTTGAAAATTAGGTCAAAACCTATATGAGTCCAAAAGGGCATTTTCAAATCATTTCGATCCGTTGACTTTTGAGAATTGAGCTCTGAGAAAAAATGGTGGTCCATGTGATAACTCATCATTTCAAGCAATCCAGGTGGCATAATCGGCCAATAGCGTATAGACCCTGAGTAAGTGGTCGATTAACCTCTCCGTGATTTCAAATTTGATTGCATTCTGTCAATTTTTGCATTGTTTTTTGTGTTTTCAAATATTGTTTTGCAGGTTCTTGCGTGAGGAAATAGTTTCCTCTTGTGGCTCGTGCGAGAAACTGCCGAAAGGTAGATTCTCGGATTTTCTGATGGGTATCCTCATGCAGGAGGGTACCCATGTCTCACGTGGGAAACCCTTCGATAGGGAGGGTTTCTCGTGCGAACAGTGATGAAATATCGCATGAGAATGAAATGTCACACAGCCCAAAAACTTCTTCACACAAGAATTTGGTACTTCGCATGAAGAAAACTTAGCAATTTGAATACCAAACAAGTTTGCGTTGCATCCAAGAGAAATTGTGTCAGAATTAGTCCTTAGCGTAGGATGTTTGTAAGGCTTTATTACTTAGTTGTACATTCACATATATGTTGTATGACATGTGTACATGCTACATCTAGACATGCATAGTATGGAACAATAGTACGGCAAAGTTACAGGCAAATCAGTAGACCAACAGTCCAGAAGATAAAGCATGAAAGCCGACTACTATTTTGATCAGCGTGAATTATTTTGTAATGTAATGACTAAGCGCCTTTGGTTATATGTTTGTAATGATGTAATTAACATTGTAGTAAGCACGCTTGAGCCGACTTGGTCGGAAGCGTTGTATATTTTTTTAAGGCTGACTAGTGTTTTGTTTTGGGTTGTGCCTATTCAGATATGATTATATAAGTATGTAATGTAAATTTATGTTACAAGCATCAATTATGATGTAAGAGGAAGATACAGAAGTGCAGTATAATGAAGTTAGTATATGATATAGCTCTTTAAGAGAGTAAGAGCATTCGTGCATACACGGAACTGATTAGACAATAGTGTCATCATAGCAGTTCATTTTGATATAGTGTATATCATCTTTCAGAAGGTTGTAGCCTTCATCCTATTGGGTAGTGAGCCTAGGAATTGAGCCATATACCTTTAACAGGGTTTTGTAAAAGAATCCTAATAGGGTCATACCTTTAACCAGGTCATTGTACTCATATTGTAAAGACTGCTTCTAACAGGGCAAAGGAACTTTAACAGGTTCATTATACCTAGTACAATATTTGTGGGT
>MU228428.1:2544113-2579569 GCA_018584345.1 Thuja plicata | reverse complement strand
CTCAAGAAGTGCTTCCAATGCTGATGTATAAGATTGTCCCAAAGGAGTAAAGATTCTCTCTAAAGGATAATTAGACGCTTCTTGACTTGCAATATCCTTCTTTTGCAGATAGAAGAGAATTTCATCTAATTTTATCATAGTTTCCTCTACATTCTCTTGATCAAAGATAGGATGATCATAAAACTGTTCTTGATCAAAGATGGGGTTGTCATAAAATTGTTCTTGATCAAAGATGAGATTGTCATAAAACTATTCTTGATGAAAGATGGGATTGTCATACCAAGATTTATCCATGTTGGAAGAAAGTGTGGAGATGTGAGAATCATGATCAAATAGCAAAGGACGGGTTAATCTTAATGAGGATTCATCAGATGAAGTATCATTTTTCTTCTTTAATCCTTGGAGTTCAGATTCCAAAGTTTGAAGTTGTTTTAATAAAGCTGCCCTAAGAATCTCTTCTTTGCTTTTAGACATTGTAAGATTGATTTGATGTGCTTGCTTAGAAGATTGAAGAGACCAAAGGACAAAGGAGATAATGTCCAACTGAGACAAAGATAGCAATGACTCTGATCTTGAGTCAAGGTTGATGAACTTGCTTTCACAACTCAGGATAAGGATAGCACAGACAAAGATGATAAGATAACAAGTCCCTTGGACTAGCACAACAAAGTTAGATTTTGAAACAACAATGAGTCAGACTGTCAATAGATTGCAGTAAAAGATAGACTAGTAGTGATGTTGATGAGAACGTAGATGTGTGAAAATTTAGACAGAACCTTCACAACAGAATAGCAATTTGGATAGCAAGTTGATAGATTCTAAGCATTTTGATAGTAGATGTAGAGACTCAGAAAAGAGTTTGACAGCTAACACCTAGAAGTGCAGATTTTGAATTGTTTGAGCATCTGTTGTTTGATTTGAATGTTTTGATGGTTGTTTGTTTTGATGCTTCACCCACGTAAGACACATCAAGAAGAATGTTTGTTGTAAAAAAAGAACAGAGACACCACAATCCTAGGTAAGCCATGGAAATATGTGTTGAACTCCCACTTGAATCAAAGTTAAGCCATGCCTACTCATAGCAGACAACTTAGAAGCTTGGAGGCACGAGCTCCTCCTTACGTGTGCACTCACTTCTCAGGCACACCAAGCTTTGAATCCCAAGAGAATTGCTTCCCAAAGGACTGTTGTCTCTACTAAGAGCCATGAAAGTGTGGGACATCTTAGTCGGTCTTTGACTTTCTACGCCAACAGATAGAGGGTTTTTGGATACTATAACAAAAGTGTGTAGTAGGGGCATGTGTTTAGGTGGCTATACATGTGGCAGATTAGCTCCATTAAGGAGGCCTCCCAGCCTATAGAAGTTACGTTCTATAGGTTTTTATGCACCACAAGGGTACTGGGGGAGATCTTCTATCGACATAGCAAAATTGACACCTGTTCATTATGACATTAATCACAATGAAATTTTTATATACCAGTTCAAAAGGGCTTGGCTTTAGCCTGTTACCGGTTGGGAAATCCACTCTCACCGGCTCTGTTAAAGCACTCGGGAGGTAGCCATGATAAAGGATTTGTATGGATTTCTCTTACACCCAAGATCCGCGAAGGTGAGGGGAGAGGATACGTCCATACAATTCCTTGGGTTTACAAAACTAGAAGACACTTCAAGCAGAATAAGAAAATGACAATGATGTTTCTGAATTTCTGGTCATCCCAAAAGGGTGAGAGAATAGTTTCCTGATATTATTGTCATCCCCAAAACATCAAACAAATGTTCATTTTAAGAAGTCTTGCATGTGGGTTCCTATTTTAAGAAATCAAAAAGAAGATGCAAGCACAATGTTTTGTGTTCTATCGATCAAAGGCAACCTGCAAAACCAATTCGTGAGTAGTTTGTGTTTTAGTCTTCTTGGATAACGTTCTGCAAAACACTATTAGGTTGTACGTAAAAGATAATCACATGAAAATCAAAGCCAAAGATTAGTCCACATTATCAAAATCATAAAATCAAAAAATAGATCACATATTCAGAAAGTAAACAAAAAATCACACACTTTCAAAAAACATTGCACTCAAAAATATTACTGTATGAGCCTGTACGAGGCTTTGGAAGCTGCAAAATAGAGGATTAGACAGGTACAATAATGAAAACCTAATTTTTTTGATGAATCTATGACTAAAATCTAGAAACTAAGAAAACCCAAGAAATCTTCAGACAATTCTACCCAAAAAAAAAAAAATTGCACTCAATTTGGACTTAAAATGAGCAAGATATGATCGTTTAAAGTTAGACTACAAATTCAAAAAGCTCAATGGTGAAGGCTAAAGATTTTTCAAACCTTGCTGACATCATCAACCTGGGAGTTTAAATTTGACAGTTTCCTGGCTGTCATAGAAGGTCATGGAGAATGATGGTTTAACAGCCATCAAATTTAACATAGTGAAAAAAATCTAATTTTTTTTTTTCCAGATTTTTTTTTTGGATTTTTTTTTTGAAAAATCTGCCTTGGGTTGCATGCAGAGATGATCAAAAATCTGTATCAATTTTCATGCAAAAGGTTGTACGTCCTCCTTGGGCAAAATATTTCTGCCACAGATTCAACTTTTGACAAGTATAGGCATGTTTACAATCATTTTCAACCGAAATGATGTTCTAGACGCAATGGTGCAGTCAGATTTGGTTCAAAAGGAGATCTTAAAAGGTGCTTAGAGAATGTTATACAGAAGATAGAAGAAATTTTCAAACTTGCTCCATGCTAAAACAATGATGAAATGCGTTGTTTTACCTGCAAAATCATAGTACAAACATGATCCCAAGATTTTCAAAACTAATTCAAATGTGATGACAGAAATAGATGTTCTGCCCCACGGTGGGCGCCACAAATGTATATGTTAAATTTGGCCTTTCTATTTAACCATACACTTCAACATGGTCCTTGTTCATCAGACACATATAAAAGTGAATATGAGTTATTCATCCTGCATGCCTGTATGATTCGACCTGTTGCCTTCTATCCAGATGGGGTTTTGAATAACTCTCAGAATGAGAGTCTCACAACGATAGGCCAATCTAAGAATGAAGGATTTTTCTCCATGAATGTGATGCAAGATAATACAAGATTAATCTAAATGAATTTAACCTAAGACATGATAAGAAATATGATATTATTCTAAGAAAATGAAGCTATTCTATTGCAAATGATAGCTAAATGTAAATGAGATTATCAACTAAAATGAAACAACAATTCTTTATTCTAATAATGTATATATATTTCTCAGGGGTTTGAATAAGAAATGAGAGTTCTTTTATCGACTGAGAGTCTACTCAAAATAGAAAGTTTCCTTTTTGAAATAAAATAGATAGAAAAGCCAGTTCAAAATAGAAAGCTTTCTTTAAAAGAAAAACAATAAATTATTTTCCCTTTGTTTTAATTGTTTTCTTTTCTGATTTTAACTGTTTTCTTTCTCTTTAAAGCACAATTAATTCAAAGTTTCTATTTCTGAACAGAGAGAATATTTTTGAGAGAATAATTAATTAATTAAATAAATATGACCTCATAAATGTGTTTTTCTCAGTTATTTGAATAATTAAATTCAATTTTTGAAATGAGGATATTTATTTAATAATTAAATATTATTTAATTCCTTTTTATGTGTTTTAGCTAAAAGGGGTGAATTTAATTTAGTTAAAGTGCTAGGACTTTATAATTAAATTAATTTAGTCATAGGGTTTGTTTAGCCAATAGATATTTAGGAATTAAATATAATGTATGATTAATGCAGATTCAGGATTTTTTGCATTTGACACTTAGGTCGAGTAGAGTCAGTCAAAACTCAGAATTGCCTAGTACAATAGGAATTTGATGATTCAGAAGAATGACAAATGCAACAAAAATTGGTTAGGGTTGCAAGATGCCAATTTTGGGGTGTTATAGTAGGCACCCACAATCTTCCACCGGGGATGCCTTATGTGTTCATGTATGATAGTGCCATTGTTCAGTCCCATATGGGACATCTAATGTATTGGCGGCAGCAGCTTGATATGATGTCGTATTTTATTTGGAAACCATATAGGGATTGTCCTATATGGGATGGGGAGAATGAACACCTTTCTTTTGTCGGTAGAGAATATTTCTGATTGGGCGTGTTAGTCTCCATGTTCATATGATTGATTTCCACAACACCGATAGGGTGTTGCGGCAGTATGGCGAGAGGCAGGATGTCTCTGATTCATATGCTTATTTTTCTCATCATTTGAGGGACATCACTCTTTGGGGTGTTTTTATCTCTTTAGATGCTTCTAGGATAGAATTCGTGGTCTTGCTTCATGTTGCTTGGACGTGGTGATCAGCCACTATGGATGCATGTATATGTTGTATTTTTCCCCTGCTTGATGATATCTCTCTTTTCCTACTTTCTTAGATGTAGCTATCTTTTGAATAGTCTTTTATGTTGATCATCCATATGGTACTGATGTGTGAACTTGTTTTCTTTGTAGGAACTATTCCATAATATGATGCTTGGTGGCAACAGTCTCATCCTTTTTCTTTGATATATGTGTCTCTCCCTATTGTTGGTACCATTATGAGGAGGCCTCAGTAGAGATAGAGAGCAGGGATAGATAGAGGTAGGGATGGTGGTAGGGATAGATGTAGGGATGGAGGGAGAGATGGTGGGAGGGTTGGAGGTAGGGATGGTGGCCGAGATGGAGGGTAGGGGAGAGATGGAGGCCGAGATGGAGGATGGAGGAGAGATGGGGGAGATGGTGGAGATGATCATGGGCCTGGTGGTGCTAGTGGGAGGTTGAGGACAATGGGTGGTCATGATATCAGCAGGCAGGTTGGGATAGGTGTCATCCTTGAGGAGGAGGAGGCTTTAGATGAGGAGGCACCTTATTTATTCCAAAGAGTTCATACTCGCATTGGTTTTGTGTTGAGAGAGAGAGTGGAGGAGAGAGTAGTGGCAGAGGATGTATAGATTGAGGATGTAGATGTTGAGGAGTCAGGTTCTGGTTCATCTACTGGGAGAAGTAGTACTAGTGGTAGTGAGAGTAGTGGTGACTCATGGGTTATTTGGGGTAGATGAGATTAGGGTTTGGGTGATAGGGGTAGGAGGGGGATATAGATGTAGTGATGGGTGGGATGGATGTTGATCCATCAGAGGTTGAGAGTCTCACACAACAAATATATGATATTTAGGCTAGGTTGGCTTCTTCTGATGCATGTGCTACTATTTTGGAGAGCAGGGTCAAAGCGGTGGAGGATAGGGCTACTGCAGCAGAGGACAAAGAGAAATAGGCTTTTTTAGAGATTAGAGCTTTCATTGATGGTGTATAGGATGTGCCTCATCAAGATTTTCTTGATCAATTTTGAAGATCTGGGCATGAGGCCCATAGAGAGATAGACTACTAGCGATGCCATTATGAGAGTAGTGTTCCTCTAGCTCAGTGTGTACTGAGTTATACATCTTCTCAGAGATCTAGCAGGGCTCAGAGGTCTCAAAGCAATGGTATTAGACCTCCTGGCTCTTAGTCAAGGATTGCACCTATTAAGCCACCCCCTTGTGCACCTGGCGGCAAGGGTGGTGGTAGTTCATGTTGACTCTGATGATTTTGTTCATTTTGTATCATACTGTACCATTTTTGTAGTGATGTACCACTAATTTATCTGATGCAGTACCGATTATTGTATCTTGACATACAGATATTTATGAAATTTGTATCGATCACCCTCTTTTGTTCTGACTTATGACCATTCATTGTACTCAGATATTGAGATTTATATGAGATGCAGATATTGATTCTATATGATGTGCATTGATTTACCTTCTATATGTATGGTTCTACATGATGATGCTTATATGGTGAAATTTTCATGCAATGTGATTCTATTATGCAGTCTTTTAGATGTATGATTTACTTTTCTATGATACTGACATGTGTATGCAGGATGGTGCTTATGAAATGCATGTTTAAATGATATGTTTTATGGATGCATTTGATTATGATTACGATGTATGCAGATGTTGTATTTTCTTTTGTTTTCTGATGTACATAAATGGATGAATGTAATCTACTATGCACAAAATATCTGAGTAATGCATGTGTTAGTTAGAAGAAAGTCAGTGGAAATTATTCTCTGGGATCGATTGTTAGATATGAATTGATAGAAAGGATGGTTGATGATTAATAGAAATGAAATGATAGAATGGACTGGTGACCCAAGTCCTTGCCGTGTTTCTAATTTTTTTCATCACTGTATCTTATTATGAAAATCCAAAGAGAATCCAATACACCCAGATATTTTTCATCTGGATACCACTATGACCTCTTGATAACCAAAAGGAGTAGAGATATTGATTAGAAAGATAACTAAGTGTACCCAGATATTGACCATCTAGATACAACTATGTTCCCTATTTTGAGAAGAAAGAGATCCAAATGCACCCAGATATTGATCATCTGGATATCGCTATGATCTGTTATTAAAAAGAAAGAGAACCAAATGCACCCAGATATCGACCATCTAGATACCGCTATGTTCTTTGAGAGATCCAAAAAAAATAAAATACCAAGATAGAAATCCAATGCACCCAGATATCAGACCATCTAGATACTGTTATGATCTCTTGATTTTGAAAAGAAATTTAAAACCAAGATAGAAATCCAATGCACCTAGATCTTAGATCATCTATATACTGCTATGATTCTATTGGTAACAAACAAGCAGATAACAAAGAAGGAATTTCCAATTCTTTCCCAAGGTTAAGCTTGATTAAATCATGGAACTGTGTGGCTACCAGATAAGTGACAACACCTACCACATTTATCCTAAATCATCATGGCCCCAGAATAAAAATGAAACATTCCACAAACAACAATCAAAGAAAAAAAGTCATGATCCATCATAGCTACTCTCCTCATGTGGTGGATCCTAGAGTAGCGTAAGAACATAACTGCAAAATATAGATTGATATCTGACTAATGACTAACCTATTCTTGACAGTTTGGTTGTCCTTGATTCAACTTCATTCTCTTGATTGGGTTGATTCTCTTGATTGTGTCTAGTTTCGGTAATAGATGTCTCATATAAGACTGATTTGTCTGGTTTTGAGCGTATCCATCATTGTGTACGATGATTGATTTGATTGATTGATTGATTTTGATCATTTTTGATAGCTAAACAAGCTGTGTTAGATGGGCCCAGTACTGATTCACAAAGCTCATGGTTTTGACATTGATTTATTTGGCTTGATCACCCTTTTACTTTGTTGAAAATCGAGTTGGTTTTATTTCTTTGATATTTTGTAATTTTTTTATTGTTTTTTATGAGGATTGATTTTTTCAGGACATTTTGATCTTTTTAAGGTTTTTGATGAGTTTTTAGATTTTTAGGGATTTTTTTAGGACTTTCAGAATTGCCCCCTAGTTTGGTGGAACAGTACTAACCATGGATAAGTGTTGGTTCTCAAAGGGGATTTTTCTTCTAGAAGTATCTTGGGGAGCCAGTCTTTGGTGTGAAGTGTTCAAGCTTTGTTTTTTGTCATTGATGGTGAAGCTAGATTTGAACACTTGGTGCATGTTTGTCAAGTTTTCACCAAGGTACCTACTCAATAGCGCATGTTTTCCAGGTTTTCACTGATAGAGAGATTTTGTTTCTCTTTACTTTTTTCTTTCTTTTTGTTTTCACCAAGGTGCCTGTTTGCCAGGTTTTCACCAAGGTAACCTTTTGTATTTTTATTTTTATTTTGGTATTTTCTAGGTATGTAGATAGGTGCCTTAACCTTTGAGACCTTAAGCGTAGAACCTCTTGAGGTACATTCTATTTATGTATCCTGGGAGCTAATCTCCTTCTAGTGTTTCCAATTGGTATGCCCACTATTGTTATATGTGACAATGACATAAGGTCCGAGCCAGTTAGGCTCAAACTTTCCTTGTTTCACTCTCTCTTCTTGGTTCTTTTGATTCTCCATAAGGATGAGGTCTCCTACCTCAAAGGTTTATAGCCTCACCTTCTTGTGATAGTTCCTTCTAAGGTGATTCTGGTAGCCTTGTAAGTGGTTGAATTCATTTTGTCTTCTTTTGTCTAATAGTTCTAGTTCGCTGAGCCTTGCTACTCTATAGTCTTCATTTGAAATTAGGTTCTTCAATGATATTCTCAGGGATGGGATTTCCACTTTGAGGGTAGGACCACCTCTGATCCATATACTAGTGAGAAAGGAGTTTCTCCTGTAGGTGTTCTCACACTAGTTTTATATGCCGATAGTGCAGGACTAAGTTGTAAATGCTAGTCTCGCCCTCATTCATTAACTATTTTCTTCAAAAATTTCAAAATGGTTTTGTTTTTTTCTTCTTCTTGACCATTCCCTTGTGGATAATAGAAGGAAGATAAACCTTGTTTGATTTGGAAATTTTCACAATGATCTTCAACATCTTTGTTTTGGAAAGTTGTACCATGATCTGTAAGGATGGTTTGAGGAATTCCATACCGACAGATGATGTTGTTGAGTATGAACATTGAGATCAATTTTCCAATGATGTAGGTGAGAGGAATTGCTTCCACCCATTTAGTCAAGTACTATATTTTTGTTATGATGTACTTATGGCCATTAGATGAGGATGGTGTAAGCTTTCCCACTAGGTCAAATCCCCACATAGAAAATGACCATGGTGAACTGATAGGATTGAATTCTTGGGATGGTGCATGGATGAGGTCTACATGAATCTGACATTTCCTATACTGTTGCACATATTTGTTTACATCTGTCTCTATTGTGGGCCAATAGTATCCTATGTAGATGATCTTCTTCACTAAGCTATTTCCACCTATGTGGGTTCCACAAATTCCTTCATGTACCTTGTACAAAGCTCTCTGAGATTTCATGAAAGTGAGACATCATAATAGCATTCCATCTAGACTTCTTCTATATAGAGCACTAGAAAGAAGGGTGTACCTAGAGGTTTGGTGGATGAGGGACTTCTTTTGGTTCCTAGACAAGTCAGGAGGTAGAACATTTCTTTGGAGGTAATTGTACACATCATGGTACCATGGGGTTTCAGGACCAACAAGGACACATGCTAATTATGTGATTGGTGCTTGATGTGTTGGGATCATGAGTTTCTCCACCAGAATCTAGAATCTAGTTTCGTTGCCTGGCATATCGATCAAGGATGCTATGGTAGCCATCACATCTAACACTTTTTTTTGAGCTCTTGGTACTTGATCGAACATGATAAAATGGAACTTAGCACGCAACCTGTCCATCTACTCTCTTTATGGGATTAACTTCTCATATTTTTTCATATAGTCATTGTTTACTTGGCTAATGCCCAACTGTGAATCTCCATAGACTTCAAGGTTCTTGATTCTCTATTTTATCATCATTTTTACTCAGATGACTAGAGACTCATACTCGACTATGTTATTTGTGCATGGAAAGTTGAGTATGAAAGATTTGGAAATTGCATCATTGTTTGGAGTGATGAGTACTATCCCTTCTCCTGCACCATGGTTCATACATGATCCATCAAAGTATAGTTTCCATATCTCTACTGTCAGTTCTAGTGTAAGAACAGACTCATCTGGAAAGTTAGATATGATAGGATGATGTTCCTAAATGGGTGCCTCTTCTAGTTGATCCACAATCACTTTCCCTTTGATATCTTTTCTATCTATGTATTCTATGTCAAATTCACTTAGGATAATCACCCACTTCATGAGTCATCCGGTGAGTGCTGATTTTCTTATTAGATACTTTAGGGGATCAATGTGTGCTATCATCTTGGTTTGATGGCTCAATCTATAATGTCTCAGCTTCTGGGAAGAAAAGACTACTGCTAGGTATGATTTTTCAATTGGCGAATAGTTGAGCTCATAGCCTCCCAAGGTTCTATTGAGATAGTAGACAACTCTCTCCTTGCCTTGGTCATCATGTTGCACTAAGAGTACACCTAATGTTGACTCAGTTGCCAAGATGTATAGCAATATTGGACTGCCTTGGATGGGTGGCACCAATATGGGAGACTTTAGTAGATAGTCCTAGAATATCTGGAATGCTTTCTCACATTGTTCTGTCGATGTGAATGTTACATCCTTGTGTAGTAGATGTTGGAATGGATGGCACTTTTTTGCTAATTGTGCTATGAAGCGCCTGATGAATTGGGTTATTCCCTATAAACCCCTTAGTTTCCTTAGGTTAGTCAGTGGTGGCATGTCCAGTATTCCTTTGACTTTCTCTGGGTCTACCTCTATGCCTTGATGTGACACAATGAATCCTAAGAGCTTTCCTACGGTGACCCCGAATGCACACTTTTTTGAATTTAACTAGACCTTGTATTCTTGTATATTGTCAAATATGGGTCCCAACACTTGTAGATGATCTTTTCTAAGAATCGACTTGGAAAGTATGTCGTCGACATAGTCCTCCATTATTTTGTGAATGAGATCATGGAAGATGGTTGTCATGGCCCTTTGATATGTTGCTCCTATATTTTTTAGACCAAATGACATGACGTTCCAATAGTAAGTGCCCCAAGAACATGTGAAAGTCATTTTGTGTTGGTCTTCTGGTGCAATCTTTATCTAATTATATCATGAAAAGTCATCTATAAGTGATAGCATCTGATGTCCTACTGTGAGATCTATTATCATGTCAATGTTAGGTAAAGGAAAGTCACCAAGTCATCCTTGGGACAAGCTTTGTTTAGATCTCTAAAATCTATGCAGATCCAGATTTGACCACTATGCTTGGTTACTGGTATGAGATTAGATATCTAGTCTTTGTATGGGATTTTTTTTATAAATCTAGCATCTAGGAGTTTCTTCAGCTCTTGTTTGACAAGTAATGCAACATGTAGGTGAATCTTTCTCAGCTTCTGTTTCACTAGTTTGGTGTTGGGTAACAATGGTAGATGATGTAACACAACCTCTGGATCTAGGCCTAGCATGTCTGAGTAGGACCATGCAAAATTGATTTGCCTTTCCTTGAAGAAGCTTATGAATTTCTCTCGCTCCTCTAGAGTGAGTGATTTTGCTAAGTATATATTCCTTTTGTTCTTATCATCACCCAAGTTGATTTCTTTCATTTCCTCCACTAACAATGCTAAATTTTTCTCTGTCAAGGGGAGGAGTTCATGCTTTCTATCTTCTAGCACCTCAGTGAGGTTTTCACTAGAAGATACGTCTTTTATGGAAATTTTTTCAGTTTTTGTTTCAGTAAGTGCCTTTCAGTTTTCACTTACTGACAATTCATTTTTTCCTTTTAGTTTGCTTTTTTTACTAGAAAGAGGTGCTTCGTCCCCAAAATATGTTGATCTATCTAATTCAATAGAGAAGCCTGTCTTGTGGTTCCTTGATGGAATTCCTTCTCTGAGACCCATGAAGTCTATTATAGCCTCATCATTTTCAAAGAGATCTATATCAGGTTGTCCTTGTTGATCCCATTCTATCAGTTCTAGGTGTACTAGACATAGGTCTTCATCGTGGGATGACTCTATTTGGTGGAATGGGACAACTGTGATGGTTAGGACAAACTGGGAATGTGATCTGGATGCACCACCTAGGGAATTGGTATCTATGTACATATCGATGCATGGTTGGTCCTCTATTTTTAATTGGTCAGACATGTCCTCAAGGTGTAGGGTGCTAACTAACCGAGGGGAATAGCCTAGGATTGATGGTTTAGATTTGTAGATGGATCTCCACTCGTACTCATGGGAGTTAGTTTTTCTAGAATGCTCATCGGATGTCTCACTTTCCTCATTATTAGGGATCACTTGGTTGAGGGTTAATCAGGAGTGAGAGGTTACCACTTCAGATGGAAATAATTGTTGTAGTATATTGCTCATCAAAGCATGTTCTGGGTTTTTCCCCCGGTGTAACTCTACTACTTTTTCTTGATCAATGAGTATGTCTTAGGTGGTAGGATGGGTTCTATTTTTCCCATAGCCTAACCCTCTCTTGTTTCTTTGGGTTTGTGGTAAATATAGTTCCATTAAACCTTGTTTTCTTTCCCCCAGACTAGTCGTACTATCATACCCAAACATTTACATCATTGTATAGCCAGCTCCATATTTTGACATGGGTATGGGTGCTTGAAGTGTGTCTTGTGGGTCTTGATACAACCATGTTTTAATATCTAGATCAAAGGGGTTCTCTTTCATGATGTTTCCCCACTTGAAAAAAGTGGTGGGTGGACACCTAAACAGAACATATTCTGGAGTTTCAGTCGTGATCGCTAGTTGTGGCATGTTGTATGACCTTGGGTTCTGAGGCATGTTGGTGATAGTGAAATCTTCCTCATAGCTATATTCGCCACATCCTTTTTCTGTAATAGATATCTTCTCTGCTCTCCTTGTGACATCCTTGGGAATTGAATTCAAGGTAGAAGGGATACTTGCATCTTGGTTTGAAGGAAATTGGTTGTCAGTGCTACTTTTGACAATGTTACAATATTGGAATGGGTTTGGATCTCCTTCAATAATGATTTTTTCCCCCTGATATGGGAACTTGATGCACTGATGATATGTGGAGGGTACAACTTTAATCTCGGGGATCCATTTTCTTCCCAGTAACATGTTCCCAACTCTAGGTCTAGGATTTGGAAGGGAGTGTTCTTGACAACTGGGCCTATCTGGGCTAGTAGTATGATAATACCTTTGGATGATCTCTCTTCTTCATCATAAGCCCTGATATTGATCCTCCTTATGACATCAATATAGGATTCAAAGTAGCCTAAGTGCTTGATTACCTTCAAGTACAAATGTTTAATCTAGACCCACCATCAATGAGAACTCTTCGAATAGCATGTTTGTGAACCTAGATGAGCAATTGCAAGGGGTCATTGTGTAGAGGCTTGTGTGGTGACACATGATGGTCTGTGAAAGTTGCATGCTTGTTGGAAACTATGTGGTTCACCATTGTTTGGAAGCTCTCATGAGTTATGTCCCTTGGGAAAAATTATTTTTGAAGTGCTTGGTCAAGAGCTTGCTTGTGCTACAGGGATATATGCAAAAGGTCAAACATGGATATTTGGGTAGGTGTGCACTTTAGCTAATCTACAAGTCTTGTATATGGATCTAGGTTTGTAGGAGGGTTTACTTGTATAGAAGATGAGGAATGCACTCCTTTCAAGACAAATTTTGTATGGCGTGTGGTTACAACACATTTAGCACCTTAGTCTCTGATAGTAATGGTAGCCACATGGCTATCTGAAGGATTTATGCAGTTAATAGTGTTGTCACTATTGGCATAGGTGTACTTTACCTATTTTGACTATCCACTAGACCCAGAGGATTTTCCTTTATTGTGATCATGGAATGTGTCATTGAATATCATATGATCAGTGGTGCCTTTTTTTTGGGTGTTGGTGACAGCGATGACCCTTGTGTCAATCAGATCTTGGATGGCATTTTTCAATCGATAACAGTTGGGTGTTTTTGTGTCCCTTTACTTGATGAAATTTGCAAAAATAATTATCATTGTACCACTTTGGTTTCATCGCACCATGTTCATATTCTCTAATTTTAGGGAGAGTAATATTGTTGGATTGTATAATCTTTCTTAAGGATGATTCTATTGACTCTCCTAATGGTGTGTAAACTCATTTTGGAAATAGAAACCATGGTGGGTGGTGTGCCTGTGGTTGATTGTTTGACACAGTGGCTTCTTGGATAGGGAGTGGTTGGTTCTGAGTGTGTTCTTTTTGAGTGGGCACCATGGGTTGTTGGTTAGTCGTAGGTACTCCTTGCAGTGACACTTTTGGTTGGGCGTTGTTGACCATTCTTACATCAATGACACCATCACTGGTGACATTTTTGTATTTATTCCACCATTTAGATTTATCTTTTGTAGTCTTATTTGTGTTCATTTGGGTAGGATCTGCAAGGATACCTCATTTGACCAAGTTTTTCTCACAATGAACTCCTCATTCGATGAGTTTCTTGAAGTTTGGAGCTAGCTACAATTGTGTTGTAAATGACATATATAGAATCAGGTTGTCAATGAACATGACTATGAGGTCTTTCTCAGGTACGTCATACATGATTATGTTTGCAATATTCCTCCACCTTTGTAGAAATTTTACAAAGGACTCTCCATCTTTTTGTTTGATTTCACAAAGGTCCTTGATGTTGACCTTGCACTCAATGTTGTGATGGAAGTGAGCGACCAACTTTTCGACCAACTCACCCCAAGTCAAATGCCATGAGGTAAGTGTGACAACCTTTCCATTTTTGGTCCAGCTAAGCTTTGTGGGAATAGTCGCATTAAGTATGTCTCATCATGTGCAACCTCGATGCAACTAGCAAAGAATTCTCGGATATGTTCAACAGGGTTGGTACGGCCCCTATATTTGTCAAATTTTGGTACCAAGAAGTGAGTGGGAAATGGAGACATGTGTAAAGAGTGATCAAAGGGGTATGGGTATAAATCCTCTGCGGTGTAGGATTTGGTTTTCCCTTGATTTTTCATGTCCATCATTTGGGTTTGAAGACTCTACACTTGTTGGATTAGCATGTCTGTCTGAGACTAAGGATTATTTGTGACATTGCACTTCTATGTTGTAGTAGGTATGAGGTTGTGCCTCTTTGTCCCTTGAGTTGGGACATACGATCTAGCCCTCGAGACTTGATATTGGTTCCCCAACATGTGATTTTGATAATTTGGCATGTGATTGGCCCAAGATTGATTATGTTGTATTTGTTTTTGGGGTTGTTGCTGCTAAATTTGGGATTGTTGCTGCTAGGGTTGAGATTGTGGTTGTTGTTGCTAAAGTTGGGATTGCTGCTACTAGGGTTGAGGTTGTTGTTGTTGGGGTTGAGGTTTTTGTTGGGGTTTTTGTGATCCCTATAAGAGAAAAGGCATAACCTTGGGTGGGCATTGACTGAAATTTGGACCCGTAGAGATGGATCCCTGTGGGAGTGATGTGATAAGCCCAAGGCTAGCAGGGACTGACTGTAGTAGTGGAATAGTCATAAAAGGGTTATTGCTTGTTGGTGAGATTGAGGATATAGCATGAGAGCTTGATGAAAAAGGCCATGAGGCTAAGGGTTGAGGCGTACTAGTGACCATGGGTGAATTTAGTTGGGAGCCTGTCATGCTTTGTGTGGAAGACGTGCTTGCTTGATTCGTGGAGCTAGTTTGATTAGACACAGTCTGCACTGATGTCATTGTTGTCAAGGATGGAAATATTGGGGATATCACAGGTTCCGTTTGAGAGGGTCAAGTAGTGTTTTAACCTACAAGAGGGTTTTCGAGCCATATGGTTGACACATTGAATTTAGCGGGGAGTTTGAATCCCTTCTTTAACAACATGGCTAAGAAACATTCAGGATTCCTCTCTACAACAATGTCAACAACTTGCACAGAATAGGCATCTTTCTCTATGTCTTCGAGCTCCTCCTCTGTGATATCATGGAACAATGTTGGTCTACAAAGATTCTCAATGAAAAGAGAAGGACTAGTATTTCTGACAGGATCATCCTCTTGCTCTTGTTCCTAAGGTGGAAACCGGTTGATATAAGACTCATCGGGTTGAGCTTTAGCCTTCGACCTTGTGTAAGGCCCTCCATAAGGTGTGTGAGACATAGTGCGGTCCAGATTTTGTGACTAAAACAAGTGATATAAAGAAAATAGAAAAGGATAACCTTTCTAGGAGAGTTTGAGTTATGTTTGTACAAGGGTAATTCTAAGGATCGATGTTGATTTATCTTGATCTCAAAGATTTGATGATGTAAGAATATGACTGGTGACTATTGCATGGGACAAAGTCACTGATAAAGATATGATGATTTTGAGATAAATGGATCAAGATAATTTGAGTCTGAACATTTGAACTAACAATGTTTGGATGATAATCGTGCTTTCAAAGAATGGATGATCTGTAAAGTTGAGAGATTCACACAATGTTCTTTGCATTTTTCTAGGATAGACATGGGTCTTTTACACAAAATGAAGAGTTTTTTCAAGGTTTTTAGGTAAAAACAAGTGTTTTAAAGTCTCTGGAAAAGTGTCAAAAACCTCCACCAATTGTGGTAAAGTGACTAGTTGATTGTGGTAATCTATCATTGACTGCGGTAATAAATAGGTCAAGTGTGACAATAAATAGGATGTTTGCGGAAAACTTCTGTCAATTGTGGTAGAATGTGGACAATTGTGGAAAAAGGGAGACAGTCTCAAAAAAGACTCAAAGTTGGCTTCATTGTCTGATAAAATTGATTCTCAGGAACAAGGATTTTGATTTGCAGAATAGTTTGATGTTGACACCCTAGACTTTAACACAGACTCATTTTGACAATTTTGATGTTTGTTTTGCATTTTGGAGACTGATCAAAGAACAAGCACAATGGACAACGTGTTTTGTAATCTAGCACAAGTTTTGACACAAGGACAAACAGATTAATCTAAGGCAAATTTGGCTATCAAATACAATATTATAGGCCCAATGCTTGAATGTTCGTTAGCTCACACAGCAAGTGTCACACTAGTAGGACACGAAAGTCCATGATGTAGGTGCCCGTGTTCTGTCATTGCCAGATATTGTTGTCATGCTAGTGAAGATCTCTTTCACTAACACAATACCCTGGAACACATATGTTGGGAATCTTGGGGGGGAGTTCTACAACCCCTTGCACTATAATAAGGTATCCATTTGGAGGTGAATCGAGTTGGCCTCTAATTTAACAAGGTTGTATTATGGTCTGTGGTGTCTATCCAATCGGTTTGTACATGTGTGACTCACTTAAGAGCCTAGTTGACCATGCTAGCTACTTAGGGATACTTCACCCGATCCAAACTATCATCAATACACCTCACGCGAGATTGGATAGATATAAAATGGAACTTTGGTTTGTATCTTGTTTATATACCGATTGGAAGGATTACCAGTTTAAGGTCGTTCTCTGAGGAAGAAGCGCATTCCCCAGACAGGCCTTTCTAAAAAGTATAAAGGTGTTTAATCTAATAGATTGTGCAAGCACACCAAAGACTCAAGACACAAGGTTAATCGATTAAACCCCAAAGATTGAAATGGGAACTAAGCTAATCACCCATACAAGCACAAGTGTTCAATTTTAAACCCCAAAGTAGGTGATGATTTCTTGTTTAGTTTTAATGCACCAATTTTGAGATATTTGTTTGCCTTTGTTCAATTCTTAATCTCCACGTCAATTTTAAGCAAAAAATATGGAAATGTTGGGTTCGAGATGTTTGCATGCAATGTTCTTTTTAAGCACTAAAAATATAAATGAGTTGATTTTAGTTGCTTTTTTAAGCTTCTCGCCACAAGCTATCAAAAAACATGATTAGTACCAAAAAGCGTCTAATTTAGAATTGAAGAATAACCCACAACTCTAGAATTGTTAAGACAATTAAGACTAATTGTGACCTTGTACTTAGCTATGAAAGGTTTGATTGAATCTAAATATTTGGTGTATGCTTCACTTTGATCTTCTTCTGTGATGGCTAGGATGGCTCTTTGTTGCATTCGATAGTTTGTGGTCCTTCTTATGGATGCTCTTAGTGATCTAGCACCCAGAATGCGTCTAATTACCTTTTTGGCCATTTGTCATTGATTAATACTACAGAAAATAGAGAAAATAATCAGATTATGACATAAAAACAATGATTTTCAATTAGATTTCCAATACTTTTGCAATTACGGTAATCATCTGTCGATTGCGGAAAAGTTCTGTCAGTTGCGGTAAAGCACTTTTAACTGTGACAGAATGATGTCGATTGCAGCACGGATCGGTTGATTGCAATATACTCAGTGTGATTACAATAAACTAGTAACGATTGCTGCACATATCAGTCAATTGTGGCACATAGAAAGAAAATAGACTCATGAATAATGATATAAAATTATTGTGAAACCCTTACAATGATTGCGGTAATAAACCAGATGATTGTGAAAAACTTTCGTCAATTGCGGTAAAATACCAGCGATTGCGAAATTACAAGTATATCTAGAAAAGCATGAGAAAAGAATTCTGCAACCGTACAGCCATGGCCAAAAAATTTTGTCTGTCATCTGCAAGTGATACTTGGGTTGTTTCATTCATGTTGGGTTCACCAAAATGTACACATGGATCAAAATCTGTATCATTCTTAATTACGAGGGTTTTACTAGCACCGATTTGCAATGAGGGAAATCAATAGAATAACTAATAATAATGAAACTACAAATCAATCGAATAACAAGCAATAAAGGAGGTACACAAATGAATACAAGCCAACAAGGCTCGAAGCTTCTATTGTCTCTCTCTACTCCTTTTGTAATGTTGTTTGTTTGATACTCTGTATTGGTGTAGGCAGCGTCTATGACTTGGGAGCATTGAGAATATGATATTGAGTGCTTTGATCGCAAGAAAGGTTGATGCTTTAACCAATCTGACAGAGTAATGGCACACGTGAGCTTGAAATATTGGATCCTTCAAATGGTTATGAAGGGTTTATTATATAGAAAATGAGAATGATATGAACGATTGAGATCAATCCCAGAGATAGGAGGATGAATGGTTGAGATCAAAGGGAACTAGAGAAGCCATCAGTAAACTCCACCTCTTCAACTGGGAGAGAGGAGATAGAGTTTGGTTGACTGAAGAGATAATTTTGAGTTACCTTTATAATTGAAGAGGTAATTTGGAGTTACCTTTTTGAACTAAAGAGGTGGGTGGAGAAACCCATGTAATCAGAAATTTGATTAAGAGTTATCTTTTTGAACATCAAGAAAGGATTTAATTTATTTTAAAAATTAAAGTATTCAACATATGAGATAATTGAGTTCTTTTTGGATTAGAAGTGAATTTATTGAATGAAATGAAATTAATTTAATACGAAGAATTAATTAATAAGTTTAAATGTTTGAATTTAAACTTTGGGAAATTAAATTTAATTAATTAATGGAGATTAATCAATTAAGGTTAGTTAATTAAATAAAATTAATTTTGGGGATTTGATTAGATGATTTGAGGAATGAAATTAGAAGAAAATAGATGATTAATTAATGATTAAAAAATTATTTAATTAATAGAGGAAAATTAATATCTTTAATGTAAAGTCGCAAGTTTGTCCGTTTTTGGGTGTCTACAAGAACATTGTTGAATATGAAGCCTTGGTTAATGGAATCAAACTGGAAATTGAATGGAACATATCAGAGCTACACATCTATGGTGACTCCCATCTCATCATCAATCAACCCAATGATTTCTACCAAACTAAGGATGATAAACTCATGCCTTATAAGAGAATGGTTGATGACTTTAAAAAATACTTTACCTACATCATGTTTTAGCAGGTCCCAATACAGAACAAAGAAACTGATGCCATGGATACATTAGCGTCCTCACAACCATAAGAGGAAGACTTCTTCTATGAGTTCCTGGTGAAAGAACTTCATTTCCCTGCCTACAACTCCTCAGACTCCCACATGGTATGTTCTATCATAGGTCAAGATTCTTCTTTATACAAACATTTCTATACCTACCTCCACCATCAATTCATCCCTGATGCACTTACCCACAATGAACGCTGAAACCTTATCCAAAATGCCTCACGGTATGTTATCATAGCTAATGATCTTTATAGAGGAGGACTAGATGGTAATTTGCTTAGGTGTATAGAAAAAGATGATTCTAAATGTGCATTGGCTGAGGTCCATGATGGTATTTTTGGTTCACACTCTAATGGTCTGACTCTGGCCCAAAATCTACTAAGATCGGGGTACTACTGGCTAGATATGGAAAAAGAGGTAGTAAGATATGCAAAAACGTGTAAGAAATGCCAACTACATAGCAGTCTTATACTTGCTCCAACAAGGGAACTGATTCCCTTTATCACACACTGGCCCTTCCAACAGTGGGCATTCAACCTCATCAGTCAGATATACCCATCTTCTTCCAATGGGCACAAATTCATCATCACTTCCATTGAGTATTTCACAAAGTGGGTAGAGGCGGTCCCACTAATCAAAGCTACAAGCTACTAGGTGGCCTTATTTATTTTGAATCACATTATCTTTAGATATGGCATTCCTTCAGCCATTATAAATGATAATGGAGGGTAGTTAAAAACACTAATATTGAAGAACTTTATGAGAAGTTCAATATTAAACAACACTTCTCTTCCATTTATTATCCATGGGGTAACGGACAAGATGAGGCCTCCAATAATTGTTTTTTGAAAATCTTGCACCATACTGTGAACAAATTCTAATGGGATTGGCATCTGCAAATCAATCCCGCACTATGAGCATATAGAACAAGTATCATAACACCTACTAGGGAAACCCCCTTTGCTCTTGTCTATGGAGTAGTAGTACTACCCATAGAAGTAGAACTCCCATCTCTGAGGGTTTCTCTACGAAGGCTTATCATGGATGAAGATCACAGAGTCTCAAGGCTGCAAGAACTGGAATTGTTGGATGAATGTCGGCAAGTGATGTTCGATCACCTCGGAGCTTACTAGAAAAGAATGTCTAGAGGTTATAATAAAAAGGTCAAACTAAGATAATTTTAGGTGGGAGACCTAGTGTTGAGAGAAAATCCACATAATCAGTCACATAGAGAACAAAAGGGGAAATTTCAACCCAACTGGTTAGGTCCTTATATCATAACTAAAAAATTCAACTCCATAGCCTACCAACTCTCCACACCTAAAGGAGAACACCTTCAAGAGACCATCAAAACTCTACATCTGAAGAAGTTCTACACCTATGGCATTCTCAGTGATCAATACCATGTACATACTTATGATTCTGAAAAAAGACTAAAAATTGAAAAAAGTCCTAAGAAAAATGATCATCTTGGTGAAAACCTAGTGAACAAGCACTTTGATGCATCAATAAATTTAAAAATTTGTACATAAGCTTTTAGTCACTTTCATGACACTTTGGTTCTTTTAAGAACCCTCCTTGCTTGAAACTGATCTAGAGTCATAGTTTGGGGATAATCGAATCAGCTTTGTCCCAACAGTATGAGTCAAGTGAGTTATCTTCCATCAATGTTTGTTACCAGGGGGCATGGGTCCCCATATTTTATCACATCTTTGGCTTACACCAGATTTAGTAATCTTGTCATTTCTGAAGGACATCTCGCTACTAACACAACTAGTGTTCTTCAACACCCATTTCTTAACACTATCCTTGGACATATCTATGTTTCTGAACACACATTGGGTAATGCAAACATAAACAACAAGTTGATAGCACTCAAACACATCACACTCACAAGAATGATGGTATTTCTTAGCATGTCATACATATACACATCTGAAAAATTTGAAACTGGCTGAAGTATGCTGAACTTCTCTTTGTATGTTGTCTATTCTCACTAATTTTTGTTAATCTTTTTTTTCTCTTCTTCTTTTTAGTGTGGTCTCGATGATCTTAATGTTGGGTTTAATGGGAAGTAGTACTGAGAGGGGAGGGGTGAATGAGTACCTCTAAAACTTTTTCTTGTTCTTTAATCAATTAACCTTAGCAATCAATTGCATATCCATTCCATTTGATCTACACTATCTTTGTGAGAGTTATATCAATTCATAATAGTAATAAACATTTAAATCATTCATAGAAACATTCATGAACATAATTGACACATAACACAAGATATGATATCGTAGAAAACTCCTGTTAGGAAGTAAAAACTGCGGTGGGGATGGCACCCACAAAACTTCACTATCTGCAGAATGGAAGGGGTTGGTTAAGGCTTACAATTTTGATCACTTCTGATGATCTACCCTATTAGGAGTATTGATGGAGACCTGTTAAAGTCTACTCTATTAAGAGCTTTCAGCAACACTATTAAGTGTGCACTCGGTTAAGAGATTTGATATAGGACTGTTAAATCCACCTTACAAAAAGGATTTCTTACACTATGCTTCACTTGTTAGAATGAAAACAAATTACAAATTGAAATAGTAAGTGAAATATCCTATTGCTGATACAGATCCTATGTAGTTCACATACAAAATATTATCACCTTAACTGTGATTATGTATTACCTATGATTATCGGTTTCCTCTGTTCCTAATTTTGCTAACCAAATTCTTCTTTCTCTGGTCTGGTTCTTGAAACTCTCAATTCAATCCATAGATGTGCTCGTTCTATTCTCCTTTCTCTTCCACACACATTCTATTGAATTATTACATCATTTATTTATAGATGGATTGATTTCATTGAGTTGATGATAAAAATAATGTTAACTCTAAGATCAGGTTTACAACTTGCACCTAGATCTCCTAGTCTATGTGTTTTAAATGAGTTATACTAATTAAAACACTTACATTAATGTTTCTTGTCCCTAAATAAATGGATTTAAAAATAATTAAATATCCTATAAATAGAATACCCTTGCTTTATCTGATGTGGAAGTCAGATCCACTTTTTGCGGGCTACAACTGACTATCGATTTTGTCTTTCGGTCATGCTTGACTGTCCTTCAATTTTTACTGTCAGTTGCACTAAATCTGTTTCATTGGTCTGCACTGTAACTTGTATTGTATGTTCCTATATTGGGTTCCACTTTAACTCTCTGCATTGTGGTTTTTGGTTTACACACTACCTTGTGTCATCGGTTTTCCCAGTACTTAGTCATTTTTGGTGATCTGCCAATCTAATATTTGGTTTGTCCTTTACTATCTTTTGGTGTAAGCATACCAAAAGTGTTGTTTGACTACTAACGAATAATTAATGTCATCAATCTCCCCCTTTGACATTAGTATCAAAACCTGATATGTGCAAAATACTAACAAAATGTTAAGTATATGCACCCCAATGTATATGTTGGTATATCTATACATAAGATATATTTTCCTTCTTCATATCACTATATTTTTATGAATGTACATATACATATCTACCTTTTTCCCATTCTAACTAAATGTACATAACATTTTCAATGATATTTTGTACAAGTATCATTTCCCCCTTTCTTTGATATTAAGGGAAAAGGTCAATTACCTCAGAGCTTATAAAAATGTGTGAATGCGAAGACTTCATGTCTTCCATCATTTTCTCCCATTGCTCCTTCAGGTTTTCTAGAGTCATTTTCTCAAGTGTTATCTTGGCATGCATATCATAGATGTTGTCGGCTACAGACATCTTAGGAGTTGCTATCAGTTGTTTTGCAGAACTGATATGTTGTTGTAGCAGTGTGAGATTTGGCAGAAGTTGAGCCTATAGCTTAGTTAATTCTTCTCTGAATCATGTCTTTTCTTCCCATAGCTCTTTCCTTAACCGTTTTACCTCTATGATCTTTTCATAATGTAGTTTGACTGCATTTTCTCCATCGGTTGTTAGACTACTAGCACTGTTTTCTAGATTTGTATCCAGCTTAGCTATGTTGTCTCTATTTTCTTGAGTGAACTTTTCAATTGTGCTTAGATTTTGGATTAATTTTATTGCTTCTGATAAAATGGGATCTAATTCTGATATGAATTCTGACATCTTTACCTTATTTTTGGCCACTTCTTGGCTGATGTTCTCTAGAATCTTTTGTTGATACTTCATTTCTGCTCTCTCCTCAATTACTTTCTCAGCATCAACATTTTGAGTTGTGATGGCATCGGTGACGATAGCTAGTTGATCAATTATGGGCTTTCGTTGATCAATATCAATATCAGGAACAATCTGGTGTAGAATGTCCCATGTTGTCTCTAGTACCATTGATTCCTTATGTTATTTCTTTAGCTTTTCTTTTAATGCCTACCTTTAGCATATCTCTCCATATTCTTGCAGCACATCCATGTCAAGTGTAGTGGGGTCACACTTCGGTATTTCAATGATTTCATCAAGTGTAACCTCAAACTTGTTCTCCTTTGTCTTCTTCTTCTTCTTCTATGATTTAGTGGAGTGGAGCACCATTGTGAAATTTTTAGCCTTTTCAGTTGTGCTTGATGATGTGACTTGTTGTACATCTGTCTGCTACTTTGCATCAGTTTCAATTCATTGGGTGTCTTCAGACACCTCTACTTTCACCTTAGCATCGTCGGTAGCACCTTTGTCTATTTTCTCAGGAGTTCCATCTTTTGGTTTGTCTCCTTCATTTGAGTCCTCTACATCATCTTCCTTGGTTTTCTCATTCTTCTCTTGAGTATCCATATCTTTGTCCTCATCTCCTTCTGTAACCTTGGTAGTGTCAGTTACGTTCTGAGTATCTTTGATTTTTTTCTAATCATCGGTGTCATCTTTATTTACTTCTTCTCTTGCATCCTTTGGAGTTTCCTTTTCAGGTGATTTACTTGATTCTTGCATGATATTGATAGCTTGTATCAATATTGGTAGTTTACCTGGAATGTTCACCTGTACTCCATCAATTTTTGTGTCTTGTTCATCGATTTTATCCTTTTCAACAGTGACATCTTCATCCTTATTGATTACATTACCTAGGTCATCAGTAATGTCGATGACATTGGTATCCACAATGTTTTCATTTGTGCTATCATCCCATATTTCATCTACCATATCTGCATTCTTATTTCCTGTTGTATCATCTTCCTCTTTATCCAGCTCAATAAAATGTATCATCTTTGTTTGCCTCATCAACATATTGTTGTTGAAGGTCTTTGTTAAGACTGTCTTTGTCAACTGTCCTATTCATGATCTTGCACCATTTATTGTGACTATCCTTTTCAAGTTCAATTATCTTGCCTTCAAGAAATTTGTAATCCCATAGCTTCGGTGAGAACTATTTCTTGTGTTTCTTCATCATTTCATGTATTTCTACCTTTGTTGACTCAAGTGGCATTAGAGAGAAAAGTAATCTCTCTCTCTCTGATTTCTTTCTCATTTGCCAAATTAAATGTCCAATGAGCTAATAATCTATCCAAGAGTTCCCGTAGAACATAACTTCCTTCAAATTTTATGGGTACATATTTGAAGTTATACATCTTAGCTATCATAGCTTCTTCAATCTTATTTTGATCTTCCTGATTTCATTTTCCCCATTTTCTAATATGTGGATCAGTAATAGATCCAGAGTTTGCAATGTATACAGAAATGTCATCAATGGTGTTAGGTTCCTTTACCTTGACATTTTCTACCTCAAAGGCTTCTTCTCACTTGGTATCCTCTATATCCTCTCAGGTTCTGACAAATTTTCTACCCTTCTTATTTTGTCCTCTCTTCGGTGCAGGTGCTTTTCTCTTATATGTCCTGACTTTTCCTTTCTTAAGTGGTGAAGGAGTAGATTCTTTAGACGTTTGTCTTCTGGTCCTTGAAGTAGTTGTAGTTCTTGGTCTCTTTGATGGTGGACGAGGTGGTGATTCTAAATTTGTTTCCTCTGAGTCAATCTTTTTATCATTTGTATCGACAGACACCTATTCTTTGGTTTCCTCCTCTTGTTCTATCTCTTCATCTTGCTCAATTTCTTGCTCTTTTGTAGATAGAATCTTTGTGAGATTCTTCACCATTTTGTCCTTTTTCACAATATTTTTGACTACTAGGCCTAATTTAATTCTTTTCTTGGTCTCCTCATATGTTCCAAACCCTGGTTTCTTTTTGTCTAGTGGCTCATTGATTAAGGCATCAATTGCCTTTGTTGCAAGATCAATGTTGATCTCATATTCTAGTGGTTGCAACCATGATTTTCTTGCTACTACAGGTTTGATATAAGTATGATTTGTGTCGACCATGACGCATATCTCATCCTTAAATTGTTTGATGAGTTTCTCGGGGATTCTTACCCTCTTTTTCATTTGGTCTTTGAATACATTAAAGTATTCATCCATGACAGTTTCAAAATGATCTCCTAGAGCCTCTATGTGCTCATTAATTTGCATGGTTACTGGCTTGGTGCTGTCCCATTTTACATCTCCAACAGATGGAAAATTTTCTTGAAAGTAAAAGAAAATGCACATGATTAATGAGCCAAACTTACAAGTGTTTTATTTTAATTGATTCAAGAGCAGCTCAGACAAGTCTAACTATGTACCTTTCTTCACGATTTTGTAAGTTGTATCCATAGCACTTGAAGAAATGCTATTTAATTTGCTAGCCTATAATAATTTGTATCCAAGTACACATGCACCAAACTTAATTTCATCATCGGTTATGGTTGTCACTTTCAGTCCACACCCATCCCATTTGGCTCCAGTCACATTTTTTGTCTCTGCCTTTGGTGGATGCTTGAGTGCCTTTATTTTATCGATTATGGGGTAACCGGTGACTGCATGGATGACATCTTGGGTGATTTCCTTTGGTTCATCCAACCATAAGTTTTTATTGTGCATTCTACTTAGCACTAACTAAATCTAGTTAGTTTTGAAGACCTTCAGAAACGTTAGGTCATTGGTAAGCCCTTTTACCTCAATGTGTTTATGTTCATCTTTAAGTGTTCCATCTTCATTACAAAGCTTCTAGTAAGCTTCTTCCATCTTTGTCATTCCAATCTCTGCAATATTTCAGTGTATGAAGGATTGAACGTCCTCAACTAGAAAAACCCTAGCTGGTATGTGTGAGAACACACCAGCATCATTGGGTTGTGAGGCAAGCTCTGGATGAATCTTATATTTAGGTTCCTCACATGCATTGTTTTTTATGAGTTTGAATTCATCATTCTTAGCCTTCTTAGCTTTTACGGATCATGATGTCGATGCCATTTCAAGAAATTTAGGGCTTCTTTGTAAATGCATAAAGAATGGAGTTATCGGTCTGTTAGAACTTACTATTGTGTTTGTACAGATCTCTGAACTATTTTGGAGTGCTTGGTGGTTGAGTCATGATTGCTCTGTAACTTTGTCCCTTTCTGCTCAAAATCGCCTCTACTCACTATGCTCTGGGTGTCATGACAAATGAGTCACTTTGATACCCTATTTATAGCCATTTCCCTAAAACACATGTAATAAATGCTCACCATCTCATCGGTGTTTGAAGACTGAGTTCATCGGTGAAGATTTTATTACCATCAGTCATGCTTACAACGTTTATGAGCAGTCAAAATTGACTTAGCCTTTACCGATAGGTTTCGATAATACATACAGTATGTTCATGTGCTTGTTTACCGATGCATCTTGGTCAATAATAACAAATTTTGTTTGTAACCGATGTCTCTTGGTAGCTATAGGCAATCTTTCCTTTAAGTGTATATCAACGGGTTTCGATATATATGCCCGAAGACATAGATTTTGTTAGATTTGATAAACACAAATCCTCCCAAGAACACCTGCATGCACATCTGTCACAAGTAGAAGCAAGATAAAGACAAAAGAAGAAAAAATATGGAGGCCAAAAGGCTAGAGACATGAAATCCATGTTGACAGAAAAATCTTCTATATTATCAACAAACTGAAAAGATTACAATCTCAATGTGAAATGCAAAGCGGTGAGTCCTTATAAAAGGATACCGAAACCGTAAAGAAGAAAACCCTAAAGAATTATAAAGCTGCCTAAGTATAACTTAAGCATAGAGAGTAATAACTTAATTAATTAAATCAACATTATTTAATTAATAAGCAAACTAATGATTACTCTAACACCCCCCTTAAGCTAACTTAGGGAGAAGCAAAATAGCTAAAACTACTGCAGAAAGCAGGAAAGATGGGTCCCGGCAACAAGGCCTGATCAGGTACCCAAAACAAGAAAGAAAACTAGATGAAGGAAACTAAATCTTCAATCTAGGGAAAAGATGTCCCAAAGAAAGGAACAAGAATGAGCAAGAAACATCTCCAAAGCATGTGGCTGAAAACTCTGTCAGAAGAGACTGCTGGAACCCCCACTGAAGTGCATGACCAGGTAGAGAAGACAATGTCTAAAGAGCTGATCAATCGAACCAGGAAGCAATAGAACCAACAGGTGAACCCCTCATAATGCTGAACAGGGAGAGGTGACAGGAACACTGAAATGCAATGCCAAGAACATCTGCAGAAGAAAGAACCAAGAACACCAACAGTGCAATAGAAGTACAAGGACAGGATAAAGGGTAGTGTCACTGACACACAGCATGGGCTAATGTCATGGAAGGTACACTCACTTGACAAAGGTGGATGCGCCTAAAATGGCATAAACATCATAACCCCCCATGGCACTTTATAACAGAGTGCGAGTACAAAAACACACAAGGTGTACAAGATCCCAGAAATGCAGAAGTAGGCACTTTATCTTAGTGCATTTACAAAACAAAAATGCAACATTGGAGAAGCATACAAGTTTAGAAGTCAGAAAGAGAGTGAGCTAGAAGTACAGTAGAAGAGATCCCAGGACCTGTAGAACCAAGCAATCCACTAGAGTGCAAAAAATACCATACTCAGAGAAGAGAAAACTTGGAGCAAAATCTGGAAAAAATACCCCTGCCACTGAATAGTTCACTGAACCAGCTTTCCGACGATATTTGGTTTGCTAAAAACAGAGTCCGGATGAGCCAGATATGACTCCCGGAAGGCAAAAATAGACATCAAACTTCAACAGAAAAAAATGCTATCAAAATGGTAGAACCTAAAACCCTAACTCCTATCATCGGAAAGTGCTTGGAAAGAGCTTTTTGACGGTATATGGAAGTTAGAAAAAGACCCCCGAATGCTCAAGTTAGACAGAAAATAGTCCCGGGGGGTCAGAAATGCCTTAAAAATAAAAAATAAGCCCCTGGGGCTAAAAAAATAGGCCCCCCGGGCACATGGTGCACTCAGGGGCTAAGCCCGGGCCCATAGTCGCCCATATGATCGCCCGTTGGAGCTAAAGGGCCCACGGGGCTAAAGTGGCGGCGCCGGGGTGGCGGAACCGGGCAGCGGCAGAGGGTGGGTGGCGCAGGCCGGTGGCGGGGGCCGCGGAGCAGCGGTGCGAGCCACGGGGTGGAGCGCGGGCGGCGCGCCCACCTGCGCCAAAAAAAACACAAAAAATGATTATTTTTTGAAATTTTTCTCAAAAAATGTGCCCGTACGGCCCTAGAAGGCCAAGAAAAATTCTCCCAGACGCTCCGGTGTCCAAATCAGACGTGCCTTATATGGATTATGGGGTTTTTGGGCCTTCTAGACGCAACCGTGAGGTTGATTTTGGTCCAAAGTGCTCCAAAAAACAAAGACCCCCCAGATCCAATAAAAAACACTAAAAAAACTTCTGAAACCCTCTGTTGCTTCAACAAAAAAAGAACAGTGAGCAGCAAGCGATCTGATACCATGTTAGATTTGATAAACACAAATCCTCTCAAGAACACCTGCATGCACATCTATCACAAGTAGAAGCAAGACAAAGACAGAAGAAGAAAAATTATGGAGGCCAAAAGGCCAGAGACATGAAATCCATGTTGACAGAAAAAGCTTCTATATTATCAACAAACTAAAAATATTACAATCTCAATGTGAAATGCAAAGCGGTGAGTCCTTATAAAAGGATACCGAAACCCTAAAGGAGAAAACCCTAAAGAATTATAAAGCTACCTTAGTATAACTTAAGCATAGAGAGTAATAACTTAATTAATTAAATCAACATGATTTAATTAATAAGCAAACTAATGATTACTCTAACAGATTTTACATTTTTCAACAAGTATAACCATGATGCATCTATCTTATGCTAATTTGGAATTATTTAATCATATTATGGAATGGATGTAAAGCAATAGCTTGGGGTTAATGTAGTTGATCTCACCGGATCCATTGGATGGGGTGTCACCATTTGCATTGCTTGTTCCAGCTTTATCATTGCTTGAATCTTTTCTCCACATCTTATCTCTAGCCCTCTGGATATATTCAATGGTGTTTCCATTAGGGTATGTGCTTGTCTCTGTCATTCGGTCTTTATAGTCCCTTTTGAGATGAACAACTTTGTGACAGTGTAAGCATGCCATTACAGGGTTAGTCCATCCTCTTGACTTTCTAGTCCATAGTCTCATATAGTTTGTAGCAATGTGACCATACCTTCCACATGCTATGAAATTTGTCTAAGTATTGTAATCCCATACATACTGATTACCGATATGCTTCGGTTGATATGGAGTGTATTGACCTTTTGGCTTCCATGCATGTCTTTTCTTTTTCCAGCATTCAAGACTTGTGTGCCCATTCATCTTGCATGTAGGATAGTATTTGTCCATGTAGGTTTCCCTCTTTGGCTGTTCTATCTTAGACTTACATTCATATGTCTTATGTCCTTTCTTGTTACATTCATATGTCTTATGTCCTTTGGTGGATGCTTGAGTGCCTTTATTTTATCGATTATGGGGTAACCGGTGACCGCATGGATGACATCTTGGGTGATTTCCTTTGGTTCATCCAACCATAAGTTGTTATTGTGAATTCTACTTAGCACTAACTAAATCTAGTCAGTTTTGAAGACCTTCAGAAACTTTAGGTCATTGGTAAGCCCTTTTACCTCAATGTGTTTATGTTCATCTTTAAGTGTTCCATCTTCATTACAAAGCTTCTGGTAAGCTTCTTCCATCTCTGTCATTCCAATCTCTGCAATCTTTCAGTGTATGAAGGATTGAACGTCCTCAACTAGAAAAACCCTAGCTAGTATGCGTGAGAACACACCAGCATCATTGGGTTGTGAGGCAAGCTCTGGATGAATCTTATATTTAGGTTCCTCACATGCATTGTTTTTTATGAGTTTGAATTCATCATTCTTAGCCTTCTTAGCTTTTACGGATCGTGATCTCGGTGCCATTTCAAGAAATTTAGGGCTTCTTTGTAAATGCATAAAGAACGAAGTTATCGGTCTGTTAGAACTTACTGTTGTGTTTGTACAGATCTCTGAACTATTTTGGAGTGCTTGGTGGTTGAGTCATGATCACTCTGCAACTTTGTCCCTTTCTGCTCAAAATTGCCTCTACTCACTATGCTCTGGGTGTCGTGACAAATGAGTCACTTTGATACCCTATTTATAGCCATTTCCCTAAAACATGTGTAATAAATTCTCACCATCTCATCGGTGTTTGAAGACTGAGTTCGTCGGTGAAGATTTTATTACCATCAGTCATGCTTACAACGTTTCTGAGTAGTCAAAATTGACTTAGCCTTTACCAATAGGTTTCGGTAATACATACAGTATGTTCATGTGTTTGTTTACCGATGCATCTCGGTCAATACTAACAACTTTTTTTTGTAACCGATGTCTCTTGGTAGCTATAGGCAATCTTTCCTTTAAGTGTATATCGACGGGTTTTGATATATATGCCCGAAGACATAGATTTTACATTTTTCAACAAGTATAACCATGATGCATCTATCTTATGCTAATTTGGAATTATTTCATCATATTATGGAATGGATGTAAATCAATAGCTTGGGGTTAATGTAGTTGATGTCACCGGATCCATTGGATGGGGTGTCACCATTTGCATTGCTTGTTCCAGCTTTATCATTGCTTGAAGCTTTTCTCCACATCTTATCTCTAGCCCACCAGATATATTCAATGGTGTTTCCATTAGGGTATGTGCTTATCTCTTTCATTCGGTCTCTATAGTCCCTTTTGAGATGAACAACTTTGTGACAGTGTAAGCATGCCATTCCAGGGTTAGTCCATCCTCTTGACTTTCTAGTCCATAGTCTCATACAGTTTGCAGCAATGTGACCATACCTTCCACATGCTGTGAAATTTGTCTAAGTATTGTAATCCCATACATACTGATTACCGATATGCTTCGGTTGATATGGAGTGTCTTGACCTTTTGGCTTCCATGCATGTCTTTTCTTTTTCCAACATTCAAGACTTGTGTGCCCATTCATCTTGCATGTAGGACAGTATTTGTCCATGTAGGTTTCCTTCTTTGGCTGTTCTATCTTAGACTTACATTCATATGTCTTATGTCCTTTCTTGTTACATTTATAACAGAATCATATGAATGGTGTAGATTTAGGAATACCTTTCATTTTGCCTATGCACATATTTTCTATGTGACCTTGCTTTCCATAGTTTTTGCATGTAAGCTTTCTTGGTCTTGGATTTTCATAAACATTCTTTGGATTGGATTGATTTAATGATTCTCCATTTTTTGTAAAGCCTAGACCATTTTTGTTGTTAACTCCTAGTTTTCCTTCCAGAAAATGATCCATTCTTTTATTTCTCTCTTCATCCTTTCTGATAACTTAATTATGTTGTTTATGAATTCTAACCTCATGTTTTAGTTTTTCATTTTCTTCTCTTAGTTCACTAATAATCTATATTCTCTCAATAAGTTTGACATTCATTATGTTTGCTTCTTGACTCATGAGAATGATTTGATTTGTGAGCTCATGGTGATGCTCTGCATGTCTTTGTATTTCTAACTCCTTTTCTTGTAGTTTCTATGTTACCTTCCCCCTGTCATCAGTAGTTAGTGTTCTTTCTGTTTCAGCTTGTCTAGAAGAACTCATCACATCAATCATCCTAACCATCTGGGTTTCTTGACTGATTTGCAACATATTTATTTTCTCTATCAGATGTTGATTGATCTCCTTTAGATTTGTGATGTTCTCTTCCCCTTTAGATTTGTGATGTTCTCTTCTGATGTATCTGATGCTTTTCTTGCATTTGATTCTGAAGACTCGAAGAAATCTGGAATCTCTTCTTCTTGATAATCTTTTTCATTGCTTCAAGTTGCCATTCCTTTCCTCTCATCCAAAAACTCTCTCATCTTGATTCTAGCTTCTTTATACTGTTCATAAAACATCTATATCTCAAGATTTTTATTCTCAATATTCTTATCAAGTTTATACTTCTCCATTGTATGATCTTTTCTCTCAAGCCTTTAAGATTTTTCTAAGAAGAGACTTAGCTCTGATGCCAATTGTTGGGTTTAATGGGAAGTAATACTGAGAGGAGAGGGGTGAATTAGTACCTCTAAAACTTTTCCTTGTTCTTTAATCAATTAACCTTAGCAATCAATTGCATATCCATTCCATCTGATCTACACTATCTTTGTGTGAGTTATATCAATTGATAACAGTAATAAACATTTGAATCATTCATAGAAACATTCATGAACATAATTGACACATAACACAAGATATGATATCGCAGAAAACTCCTATTATGAAGTAAAAAATGCGGTGGGGTGGCACCCACAAAACTTCACTATCTGCAGAATGGAAAGGGTTGGTTAAGGCTTACAATTTTGATCACTTCTGATGATCTGCCTTGTTAGGAGTATCGGTGGAGACCTGTTAAATTCTACTCTATTAAGTGTGCACTCAGTTAAGAGATTTGATGATCTGCCAATCTAATCTTCAATTTGTCCTTTCCTATCTTTTGGTGTAAGCATACCGAAAGTGTTTTTTGAATACTAATGACAAATTAATTTCATCACTTAAAACGTCAAATAAATAGGGTGTATGTGAAGGGAGCTCTTGAATTAAGGTGGAAAAGCCTCACATCCCTTGATCATGTTTACTTGTATGCCAAGGTAAGGTCAGAACTATCTCCTTGATTATTATTACTCTGCTTGTTTATGCAAGATGGCACTAATGGTTATCTCAGCTTTGAATGCCTCGATACTAGTGTACCCTTGCAATATAAACTAGAAAAAATGTTCAATTCATCTTGGCTTTTGTGCCTTGATGCTTATGTTAGTTTCCCATATCTTATCTGATAAAATTCATATTCGTATCCTTATGGTTGCAGTGGCACTAGTAAGGATTGTAGTGACTTTGATGTCCAAAAACGCTCAATGATGAAAAATTTTAAAGCTAAAATTTTAGTGACTACACCTTAGGTTGCATTCATGTTAGTCTTTCATCTGCATCAACTTGGTGTTGAATTCACATAATATCGTTATCTCTCTCCAATGTGAAGGATTTGATACTTGAATTGATCAATCTTCCTTTTTCCAAGTGGTCAGTTGTGCGTTGATTGACGTGAAAATGACACCCCTAGATAATTCGAGTGTACTAATTCCATTTTTAGGACTAAAATTGAAATCTTAAAACATTTTAATTATCAAATTTGATGTTTGAATTTTTCACTCAACTGGAGATGACCGCTTGCACAATCAGTCTATCTGGACTCCAAACCAATGGAAATCTCTCATACTTTCTTCCAGCCAATCCTCCTATAATCAATTTTAGTAAAATATTGGTCAAGAAGGACCTCCCATCACGTACAAATTATGTCCTAACTACTTGGGACCTATTACTAATCAGATTAGGTTCTTCTTGCATCATTTTATCAATCATATTCATTCTGATCATTGGGGCACCTAGCAAGATTTTGATTTCTCTCTCAAGGGGGCAGGATAAGGACATCAACATTCTAGTGATCACATTATTAATCAAAACCCCATCGCTTGAGGCATCTCAGCTTCATCACATCAAATCAAGTTGAGATCATCTTAAATCAAAGGAAACCTAATATATGGTCTTATATAATGATGATAACACTTGAAACCAGACAAGATCAGTCGTAGATGAGTGGTTCATTATTGAAACTAGATACATTAATCAAATTGGCTTCATCAGTTTAAATCAATTCAATTTTCTTGCTAATAAAGTTTATTAATGGTAATTGGTTTCATTGCTTCAAATCAAATTGGTTATTCGTACAAACCAATCAAAAGGTTTAAGAGTTCCTGACAGATTTTTAGTTTCATCACTTCAAATCAAACTGAGCCAATTGTTTTATATCTTTTGATCGGTCTTCCTCGACAAGAATGGTTTCATCACTTCAAATCAAACTATTCTGGGTCTTATCACTAACAGGTATGTGAATCAATGTGTTGATCGTACATCAGTTCAAAGAGGGGAAAATGTAATGACCTAAATATGGTCATCTAAACCCTAGAACCCTAATCTCAATCACATATCAAGAAACCCTAATCTTGATTATTCTAAGTCCTAAACTAAAAAGGCAATTTATCAAATTCAAGCTGATCTGACCTGAATCCCACATCCTAATTAGTCATTGTACTTGATTAATTCCTAAAAATACAATACATTTTTTTTTTTTATTGGTAAAAGGCCGAAGCCCTGAAGAGTTTTTTATTAATATAAATAATTGTTGTACAGTGTGACCCCGCTCGCTGTAGGCGCTGGTAGGAAAGAGCAGGGTTGAGAAAACCTCCAGCCTTGCCTGGGACCAAAGGTCCTGTCCATATACAAAAATAACGTGGGCATACCCACGACTCATACAAAGATGAGATTTGTTAAATACATAGTTTCCGTAGGCATACCTACGGCTCAATACTTATCGAGATAAGATTTTTTAAAAATCAATATCTAAAGGTTATACGTTGATTATTAAACAATGATTAAGCCAGTCATGCTGTTAAGACAAAATCTCTGATCTTCCTGCTTTGTCATGATTAGGACTTGAGCCTTGCTTGGTTAGTCCTGCCTAAAAACCAGACAAACAAACCTCCACATCTAGGGATCAGCTAATATCGGAAAAACACATTTTTTAAATCTAAATTCGCAAGGCTGATGAATATTAATAAGAAAATTAAATAAAAGGATAAGGAGTAATTACCTCTTCGAGTTGACTATAATCGTTATGTATTGGTTATTCATTCTTATCAAGATTCAATAACCTGTCAATGTTAGTAACTTATGCATTTT
>MU228428.1:2515102-2537384 GCA_018584345.1 Thuja plicata | reverse complement strand
CATCCCCAACCTCCTTTTCTAATTCAATGATATCTTCATCCACCTCTAAGGATTCATGTCCACAAGATTCCATCGTTTCCTCTAGATTGTCAGGAGGGACTGTCTTATGAGGCTCCATTACTACTTGCTGGATCTCTAATGTGTCCTCATTATCTTCTCTAGAGTTTCTGAGGGATAGAATCTCTTGAATCAAAACCTCTTTTTGGTATTTCAGCTCTTCTTCGTCGCATATTTTTCTTATAAAGAGGTCTAAAAGTTCATCTGTACGTGTCTCACCTATGTAATCTGTTATTATTTTAACTTCTTTGGAGTATTTTTCATCCTCTGGAGATGATACTTGTGTTGAGCTCTCATGCAGGGTATTAGTTTGAGAATTAACCAAGTCATCCTTCGTACAAAGAGAGTCTTTAGCTAAATGATCCATACAATCACACTATTTTGTGGGTTTAAGGGTTTGTGCAAACTCTATTGCTGCTGATGTGATTTTCTCTTTCTCGGTTAATGAAATATTTCCTAACTATTCTGATATTGGAAGATTTTCATTGTTGTTTACAATTGGAGTGTTATGTGGGGAGGCACTTTCCATAATCCTAGGAGAAGATGTCTCCGCGTTCTTTCCTTGATTGTCAGTAATAATATTTTCCTTTACTGGCTTGCAAGGGGAAACAGAAGAAGGTAGGGGGGTTACAATTTTTGTGTTGTGATCCTCTAGATTAGGAAAAGAGAATCCCCCTCTATCTGATAGAAAATTAATGCTTACATCCTATTTTTTGTCTAACAGATTAGTTATCCTTCTAGGTTTTAGATGAACATCCATATATTTATACTTTGTTCCCAGGAAATTTTCATTAATGATAGGATTAATGATAATGGAGTTGGAATTAAAATTAAGATACATATGGGGGATAAAACATTTATGAATGCTCATTTTGACAATGATTGTTTTCTCTGTTGTATTAGGTGTATCCTCACTAGTTCTAATAAATTTGCCTAAATTATTGCCTATACTCCTCATAGTTTCAATATTGGAAAGTTCAATTGGTAAATTCTTGAGTACAATTGCTTTTTCTACCTCAAAATCCTCAAGATATAGAGGATTGAATAGGGGTCTCCAATTGGTAACATAAAATGATTCATGTCTAAATTTCAAATCAAAGTTCTCCATTATTTTCTTCTTAATAACTAGATTTTTGCAGTCTATTAGAAAGAAGGAATCAACAAGGATCGAGATACTTACCTCTCTGGGAAGCAATCTGATCAATGCTTCTGTGATCTCCAAATTGCTCGCCCCTACTCCTATCCATCTAACAATTATACCTGCATTCTCATAGTATTTTTGCAATTTTTATATAGGACTACCCTCTAGGGCTATTTTGTTAGAAACATTGTTAGAAAAATTAACAGTTTTATTGTGCATATGCTTAAGATTATTGTTCCTTCTATGAGGCAGAGTGTAAGCAGGGGAAGATACCTTCACCTGCAGAGTATTATCCTTAAAAGAACTAAGATTTGGAACAAAATTTAAAAACTTACCATTCTCCCGTCGGTGGGGAGGTGAGTAATAGTTTCCATTGAGAGAGGGAGACTTCAAGCTAGATTGCCCAAAATTCACCCCAGCCCTAGCCGTACTTTCATTGCTGTTAAGGGTTTTGGAGAAGGAAGGGGGGATATGGTTTTTATCTACACCATTGGTGGCTACTCTATTGTCCCTAAGATTTCCCTCCCTTCCCAAAGCCTCAGGGCGTCTATGGGGGGGGGGGAATAGTGGCTTTTATTTAGGGCATTCTCCTTTTCCCCAAGTAGATCAAACAAATTCCTTAGAGGAATCTCAATTCTTTCCACTTTTTGTGATCTTTCTTTCTTGCACCTTTTGACATCTTGCCAATCATATTCTTTTGCCCTAGCTTTCCTGGGATCTTCCTGGGACGCCAAAAATCCACCTCTTCCCAAGGCAGAATGGGGGTCATTGGAGCATTTGGCTGATTTGAATCTGGATTTTTGGGACCGCTCAACCCCAGGAAAGATTGATTTTTGTATAGCATACTTCATTTTAGCAAACCTACTAATTTTCCCATCTAGAATATTGACTGTAAATATTTTAGGCAATTGGATGTTATTACATGCCTTTAGTTCGCTTATTGTGGAAGCCCTAGTTTCCACAGGAAGCCTCATTGCCCAGTAAATTTTTTCATTAATCAATGCATCATTGGATCTCTTATCTGTTATCAAACTTTTTCTCTTTTGTTCTACTATGAATGATTTCAAATGATCATAATTGGGATGAGTGTTCACAATCTTTTGGCGGCAATCAACTTTTTTATGCCCATATAACCAGTAGTTGTGGCAATACCCAGAGAAATCAGTATCACTGGTATCTGTAACTACCTCCTTATTTGATTGAAAACCTAGATCCACACTTCCCAATGATTTAACTGCTTTGAAATTGTGTTTGCTTTGATTCTTCGCTGTCTTTCATTTTTCACATGCCATTTTCACCCCAATTTCACTGGAGCTGATTGGAGATGCCGCTAATCAGCCTGGAAAATATCACAGCTACCTGGAATGACAATGTCCTTTAACATGGGGCAAAGTATCTACAACATCAGCACTTAAAGTCTGAACTGATCCTTCCCTTGGCAACAAGGCTGATCAGATTCAAGCTGTGCACAAACAGATCTCTGATTAATTAATTTGAAGGCCAGGTAATAGATTCGCTGTTTGTATGAATCAACTTGCTGTGTGTATGAATCAATTCACTGTGTGTATGAATCAACTCACTGTGTGAATCAATTTGTTGTAAATAAATTCGCTGTGACTGTACATCCACTGTTTAGAGAAAATCGCAGTATGTATTTGTATTATCGTTGGCTGAGTATGTTATATTCTTCCATGCCATGTCCTTAATTCTAATTTTTATATGAACTGTATCTGAGGTTTGGAGAATTCGTATCTATTAGGGCATACTTTTGTGCTTTTATGGCAGACTTTCACATCTCTAGGGCAGACTTGTTTCGCCCTAAATTGTTGCCTTTGGTTCTCGAATGATACTGGTTTGAATCCTGAGAATCTAAGATCAATATTGAAGCCCGCAGTAATTATAAAATGTGAATGTCGTGGCTGAAATCACATGGTTTCCAAAATCCTTCTATGTAGATTAACGGGCTGGAAATACGGTAGAAAAATGGTGAAAACGGTAGAAAGAAACACCACTCTTAGTCGCCTCTCCAACTCCTCTCTTCTCTTGCAATAGATATGAAAAATGAAAATAAAACAACACTTGCTGGTCTCTTGGATAATCAGTTAACTTGGAAAATATGGAAATGATGCCAAATTGGGGAGCTCCAACTGAATCCTTGATCTCAACTCCTCCCAGAATTCTCTCAAAACTGGAAACGAAAACAAATCCTCAGCAAAAGACAATCTGGAAACGCAGATGGCGCATGAAAAAATCTCAAACTGTCCTCAAAATAGTGATCATGCCAACACTCAAAATCTAGAAACAACTTGTAAATTATCACAATAACTTGCTGGATCCTCCAATTTGAAATGAGGATTGCTTCCGGCCCTTAGGCAATTAGGCAAAGGTGTGAGGGCACGAAATTGTTCTTGCTTGCCTTCCAAAAATGATGAATTCGCTCCAGCTCTTAACTCTGATCTGAATGTGCAATGTGGAAATCAGGATGCCCTAGGATGATGCTTCCATGAAATGATGGCTTGAGATGGTTGTCTTCTTTCCTTCACAATCAAATTCACTAAACTTGCCCAGCTGGAGGTAGGAATTCGCCCTTCTAGCAGTCAGATCTGAATGCCTAAATGCATAAAATTTGATAGCTTGCTGGTTGCCTGATCTTGGAGGCTAGAAATGTTGCCAAGGTAAGTCACTACTCCTTTAGCACTAAAATTTGCCCCTCTACAAACTCTTCCCAACAAGAAAATCGCTGAGCAATGGAGCATGGTTTCCTAAAAATACAATACATTGGAAAATGAACCTTAAGTTAATTATTTAATTGATATTCTAATATATTAATTAAATAAAATTGCTAAATTGTCATTAAAATCCAAAAATGAATTAAATTAATTAATAAAAACAAAATGTGCATTTAAAATCATTTAAATCTTTAAAAATGCATATGATGTCATCAATTTTAGTTAACTAATTTTTGAATTGGAAAAAATATATTTTATTCAGTTGACTTATTCTTATCTTTTTCTCATTTTGGAAACAAATCTGTCAACTGAAAAATGATTTTGGACATTTCCAAAATAACTTATCAGTCAGTTCAGTCAACTGACTCTCTCGACCAATCATCTTATTTGCAAGTGGATTGTGCTTCTTCAAATTGAATCTTGTCCACTCTTTGGCTTTCAATCTCGACCGTCGATTCGAGATAGATTTCTATAAAAGAGAACCTATTTTCCTTCACAAAGGGCCTAGATTTTATTATCATTATTATATTATTTTGCATTCTAGCATTCTAATTTTTGAGCATTTTAGCATTATTGATTAATTGTTTAGTTTATTTCAAAGCATGTAAACTCCATAATTAGAGCTCATTTGATTTTGGGATTTTAAAAAGAATCAATCACATTTCACTTGGTGCTTTAAAATCAATCATAATTAGCTTGGATTAAAGACAAATCTTGCATTTGCATTTAGATTTCTTAATCATTTAGATAAATCATTTAACTCTTTAAATTCTTCGTTTAGAACAGGTGTAGTCACTGAACTTTGTGATGACCTGAGAGAAAAGTTCAAACTCATGCCTACTAGAAGACAATGAGTCACTTTCAGTTAGTTTAGGTAGTATTTGTAGTTTGATTTCATATTTTCTAACAAATTAACCATTTAATGATTCATTGAAGTGTGTGTTTGCAGCTTGTAGGTATCAACCATATTTCACACGCATGGGTGAATGTTCATTTTAGGATTCCAAATCAAGTATGAGTCTTCATTCTAGGTTTATTTTCCATTTAATCAACTTTTTTTGAAATATTATGAATTGATTTGAACTCCTACTTAAACTAGATGTAGATTTGAATTGATTTGAAAAAACCTTAACTAGGTAGATTTGTATTGAACTCTAAACTAAGTGAATGTTCATTTTAGGAGTCCAAATCAAGTATGGGTGCTCATTTTAGGTTCTTTTTTAATTTTAGAGATTATTTTAACCAAAGTTGACACTTATATTATAATTAGATTGAATGTAGAAAGAAAACTAGTGTCTAAACCCTAATGGTTGATCATTCTTTTCAACTGTGCAATTCTAATGACCAATTGCAGCTAGGGCCACACTTGGGAGCCCAAATGCATCCTAGAACGCACTTGGGAGACCAAAGTGTGTCCTAGACCACATTTGGGATCCCCAAGTGTGTTTGGGGCAGCACTTGGGAGTCCCAACTGCACAGGAAAGAGATCCAACTGCGCATAAATGAGCCCAACTGTGCAGAACTTCTCCTGGACCTGAAAAACACCACAAAAACACTTAAATCAGTTAGATAAGCATGTTCACATCGGGTTCACAAAATGTGGGAGAGGAAAATCATAAATAATTTCATGATAGAGGAACCACTAACTCTAAATGCATACAAAACAGATCATATCCTAACATTAAAGCTATGAAGGAAAAGTGCATAAAATATTAAAACAAAATCAAACAAACACTCCCTCAAGATGCTCTGATGCTTTCATTTCTTCTTTCAATTTGATATTTTTCTCCCATGCAACAATATGAACCTATTCATTAAAGAAAAATGACAATAAGAATGCTCAAAAAATGTGGTTAAAGATTTAAGAGAAATGAGAGTCCAATTTATAGATTTTTGGAACTCAAATTGACAGACAAGATTGAAATCCAATCGACGGTTAGAATTTCCTTTGAAGACTCCAAATTAGAAAATGACATGATTTATGACAAGTTGAATTGTGCATTTGGAAAATGACACAATTATGACAAGTTGTGACAAATTCATTTATGATTTTGGAAAATGACATATTATGACAAATTATGACAAGATAAGGAACGAATTTGGCAAATGACAATAATGAGTTGTATTTGGAAAATGACAATTAATGAAAAATTGAAGAGTGATTTGGGGAGGAGAAATTAGTGGGAGGAAAATGAGAGAAATTAGTGGGAAGTCATGTGAGTAAATTAAGGGAAATGTCATATGAGGGAAAAGTGAGATTCAGAGATAATTTAGGGACTGTGACATGAGTTAGAAATGAGAGGAAAATTAATAATTAAAAATTATTAATTCCCTCACACTTTAGGAAATTAGCCAATTAATTAAATAAATTTAAATAATTGTTGGAAAAGGGGAAAATGATGGTAAGTAAATATAAATTATTTACCAAAACATGAGACCTTAGGATAATGGGCTGAATTAGTGGTTATTCACCCCTAAAGGATTAATTGACTAATATTTTTAATTTAATTGGATAGGTGGCGAAGAAAAATTTGATTAGAATATAATGCAAATTAGTGACGAATATTAGTAATAAATTAAATAATTTTCAATGTTTAATCAATGAGGAATGCCACAATATAGAAGACATGTTAAAAAAGGGGGCTAGAGGCATGAACCATTTTTGAGTGTCTACACTTAGTAGATTAGATGATAATATTTTTATGTTTTAAATTTTGTTAAATTTTATGTCATTTCCTTTTGTTTTCAAGGCAGAACTTCTAAATTGACATCTACAACTGTTCTTTAGCACATGTACTATTTGGAGTCTTTTCTTACAAAACAACATCTATACCTCTTTGGATTGAAACAAAATAGTCTTTGGACTGGAACAAAATGCAAAAATGACATCTAAATCTACAGACTGATGTGTGCACACTGATATTTATGCTCGAGGATTGGCATTTATGGCTTCCCATTGATGTCTCTACCCAGTAATGTAAAGTAATAAGTTTTTTGATTGGTTTGTGATTCTTGGATGTTGTGTACTTTCTTTTAAGTGGCTAAGTAGCTGGTCAATCTTGTTAAGCTTTTGATTTAGTGTTGTTTGACATAATTGGTCATATAGGAACATTTGGTTTTGGTGTTTAAAATGAACCTAGTGAATGATTGTCATAGAACCCTTGGAAGAAGTTATTAGTCTTCCTCTTATGCTTTTTGTCTTATGATGTGTTTCTTATCTTGTGGCATGTTATGGCTTCATTATAAGAAAGTTGTGCTATGTTTTGCAAATCATGATGTAATTGACAAAAAAAATTATTTTGTCTCTATTAGAATATGTTTGTCCTTGGTTCTGAGGGTTCCTTGGTGGGGCATTACAAAATAAAGTTAGTATTTATAAATAATAAATAAATATTTGGGAATAGAGATAACTATATCAATACTAATAAATGCCTGAATAGGAATAGAACAATGCTCAATTTCAAGCAATTTGTCTACACGTTGACATTTTGAATAATTTGTAAACAATTGTTTAATTTAGGTGCCAAACCATCCATAATCCTAATAAACCTCTCATTTTTTTCAACATTGAAGCATATGATAAACATAAATGAATTAATGTATGTGTAGATGGGTTTATTATTAGAAACAAAAATTATAGATGCAAATATTGATTATAACATGTTGATATAATTTTTCATGTGATTGAGCTTGTGTTTGTATCTTATCCTAACTATAGCTATTATGAAACTTTATTACTAAGCATTACATGTTTGTTTCAGAAATTTCCACTCAAGAAAACCTCTGTTACATTTACATTAGAGCATCTCACAACTGTTTAATCCTTTTCATAAATTTCAAATTGGTTGGGAAACTTGTTGATTCAACTGATGAATATCTGATGGCGATGATGAAGATTGAGTGATATCAAGTATCATGATTGTAGAAATGGTTAGATCAGTTGTTATTTTGTAATTGATGTCAATCAATTGATTAATTTATTTTTATTATGTTACCATATCTTAAGAGGAGAAGTTAAATGGGTGACAAATACATACCAGACAATGATGAAGTAATGATGATATAGTTTTTTCTACTATATATTTGATGTTATAAAATTGGTACAATTGATTGATCAAGTCAAAAATTGCAAAGATTGAAAGTTATGACTAAAAGAGTTACTTTACCGAGCTAGAAAGAGTCAGTCAATAGAAGGTTATGTGAGTCGGTCATAGTTATTGAACACCGAGTGAAATTCAAGCACTGAGCATCGAAGATGAGTTAGACACCGAGCAGTGAATGAAGTCAGTTACCGAGTTGCAAAGCAAGTTTTACCGAGTACATGATATTGATTGTAAATGATGATAAGATTGAATTTAATGCGAAGCCATGATGAGTTGGATGATGTAATGAATTAAATGAATATTATTAGAATAAATACGAATGGGAAAATTCAATTAGAAGATCTAAGGCAAAGATCAAGCGGTTTAATTGAATTGTGAAGAGTTCCAAGAAAAGTTCACATTCTGAGATAAAAGTGAAATGGTTTACCGAGTTGTGAATTATGAAGAAGATGATCGAACAACTGAGCGCAAATGAAGGAAAATCAAATTAAGGAGATTAAGAGGCAAAAGTATGTCTATATAAAGAATGATAAATTAACAGAGATAACAGAGGCTGGCGAATTGAACAGAGAAGAAGAAGAAGTTGAAGAACAACATTTACCGAGCAGAATAGAGAAACAAAGATTGAAGATTCTATAGTCTGAGAAAGAGATCAATGGAGTATGTGATGCAAGTATTCAATTGAGCATAAAAGATCTTAAACAAGCAAAGATAGTTGATATATTTATAGATCAAAGTTTGTTGTTGCTTATCAATATTTGTAATAGAGAAATCTCTTAACCGAGTGGATTTAATAGTCCTATTTGTAAAATCTAGAGTTAGATGACATTCCAAAAGATTGTTTAAAGACCTCTAACAAGGCCACTTCTAATAGGGTGAAGATCTTAATAGATCTAAGGTAAATCCCTTAACAGGGTCACATTTAGAAAATGTGTTTTGTAATCTTCAACATGATAATTCCTTAACCAAGCGTACTTCAAAAGGGTACATTTTTATTGTGGGTTACAATTCCCACAGAGGTTTTTCCCAAATTGGGTTTCCTCGTTAAATATGGTGTCAACCAAGTTGAATCTGGTGGCAACATAGTTATATATGGAGTTAAATAAGTTAATCTGATGTTGCTAAGTTTGAATGATTGATTTACATATATGATATGTATTGTTGTTTAAGGTATTAAGTTTATTGGTGAATTGGTTATTTACTGTATTCAATATTACCGAGTGAATTAGAGAGTTAAGTTTTAATTGTTTAAGTTTTGATTTTTTTGATTCACCACCCTCTCAGTGGACTAATAATTGGTATCATAGCTAAGTTACTATGAAATGATAAGTTTAAAAGGACCTAAGTTAAGATCTAAATATTTATATGAGGGTCGAAGCACCAAAGCTGAATAGGGATCATTTCTCTACATCAAAAATTAGGATGAGGTTGCATGTGTCTGGAGTAGGTGAATATGGACTTCACTTTCTTGATAATGAATATGTAGCACTGACTACTGCACCTATGACTATCAGTGAGCAAAGATAGAAACAAGAACACACACAAGTAATGATTGAGATTGCTTCTATACTTACCGACAAGGAATATGATGAGCTTGATGGTTGCACTACTTTGAAAAAAATGTGGGATAAGCTTATTTTGACCTATGGTGGAGATCAGCATGTTCAAAAGGCTAAAGCTGAAAGTTTGAGAGAAAAATTTGACTCTATGAGGATGAAGGAAGGAGAGAACATAATACAGTAAAGTACAAGACTTAAGGAGATAGTTAATATTATTAGAGGAGTTGGTGAGATCAAAACAAAGGATGATGTTAGAAGAAAGATGTTGAGAACCCTGCTACCGAGTTATGTTATTCGTGTATCTACTATACAAGAGCTAAGATCTATACCCCAGATGAATGTTTCACTGGATGCTACTCTTGGCAAGTTAACTGCATTTGAGCTAAATGATTTTGACAATAGTTTGCCTTCTACTTATAAGATTGAATCTGCATTTAAGTCTACTTTAAAGATTGGAAAATCTAGGGAAGCTGCAGCCAGAGATGGATATTTGAGCAGTGCTAGTGCAAAATTTTATAGTTGTACTGAAGGCCTTGAAGAGTTATTTACTGAATGTTATGAGAATGAAAGAGAATTTGAAGCTTTTTTGGATAGAAGGCTACAAAGAGGCAAAGGTAAATACTGAGGTAAGTTACCTTTGAAATGTTTTAATTGTGATAAAATTGGTCACTTTCCATCTAACTGTCCTGAGAAAGATAAGGAGGAAAAGAAAGATAACAGAGATAAGGACAAAAGATAAAACATATTCAGGAGATACATAGACTACAAAAGAAAAGGTAATAAATCTTATCATATTGCTAATGAAGGACTAAGTGGTGATGATTCTTTTGATAGTGATGATGGAAAAGAAGTTGTTTATGTTTCTATCAAAGATTATTCTGATGAAGAAGAACCAAGAGCCCTAATATCACAAGTAGGTAAGAATGAAACATGGATTATAGATAGTGGTTGTTCACATCACATGACTGGTGACACACTTAAGGTTGTTTCCTTTGAAAAGCATGATGGAGGTTATGTTAGATCTGGTAATGATGCTCCATATCTTGTGAAAGGAAAAGGTTCTATAATTCTACCAAATAACACAAGATGTGGTGATGTTTATTGGGTTGAAGGATTAAAGTATAATATGTTTAGAGTTGCACATCTAAACAATACAGGTCACCGACTGGAATTTCAATAGGGAAAGGTGAAAGTATTTGATGAGAAGGATAGTTTGACTGTTACTAGAGAACAATCTAGAATTATTTTATTTTATCTTGATACTTCTATGGAGAGTTGTCTGTTTTCTAAAGTTGAAGATGTTTGGTTATGGCATAAAAGGCTTTTTCATGTTAACTTTGACAACTTAATCAAAGTGAGTAAGAAGAGTAGAGTAAGAGGACTACCAAGATTAGAAAAAGCTAAGAATGTTATGTATGGAGAATGTCAGATGGGTAAGATGACTAAATCTAGTTTTTCAAGCAAGACTTATGTTACACAAGGAATTTTGGATTTAGTATACACTGATTTATGTGGACCCATGAGGACTCAAAGTTATCATGGAGACATATATATATATTTTTTTGTGAATGATTATTCTAGAATGATCTCTATAATGTTTTTAAAAGAAAAATCAGATGCATTTCAAATGTTTAAGTGGTATAAGGCCCAAGTTGAAAAAGAAATTGGAAGACAGTTGAAATGTCTGAGATATGATAGAGGAGGTGAGTTTACTTCTGATGATTTTACATTTTTTTGTAATGAGAATGTAATTAGGAGACAGTTGCACTGATGACACCACAACAGAATGAGATTGTTGAGAGAAGAAACATATCTATTGTTGATTGTGCTAGGACACTAATGATTGAAAAAGGAGTTTCACAGAACTGTTGGAGAGAAGTTATGAGTGTTTTTGTTTATACATTGAGTCGAGCACAAATGAATAAAGGTACCAACGAGACACCTTATGAAATATGGTATGAACATAAACCTAATGTCAGTTAATTTAAAAATTTTGGGAGAAAATTCTATATTCTGAAAGATTCTAGAGAAGGAAAGTTTGATTCAAAAGGAGAAGAAGGGATATTCTTAGGATATTCTACAAAGAGTAAAACTTACAAATGTTTGAACAATGTTTCTAACAAAATGGTGGAAAGTGAAAATGTAAGAATTGATGAATTTGCAGAAATGAATGATGAAGATAGCAAGAAGGAACCTGATGTAGAATCCCAATTCTAGTTGTTACCGAGAGTCATCCTGACTCTACTTCAAGGTCTCTGAATGGACCTTATAAGGTATTATCAAACCCTAACTTTAGGAAGTCACTAAGATCTTCACCTCAAGTGTTCTAGACCTGGTTCTCACTGTAAAGCTACTATCTCGTGCTATAAAATCTATTGGGATAGATTCATTCTCCAAGTTAAACTGACTGATTCAACATGAAAAACTAAATTGAACATACTACACAAAGAACAAATAACATATTACAGAAGTGTTGCCAAAATACTCTCTATATTGCTATCTAAATCTATTACATGTACAATCCTTTTCAATCTCTTATCTATCTAATCTTCTTCTCTCTCTTACTACATTAAAAACTTCTAACTATATAGCTTCTTCTTTCAAAATATCTCACGTCCTCCAACAACTTCAACCACCTTGCACAAAAGGCATGGTCGAGCCATAAATGACCCTCCCATCACTGGAATAGGTGTCCCTATCCATCAAAGACAAAAATGACATGTTGGGAGCCATTGTAGTTGACCCAGCTGGTCACAAACATCACATCCCACATTTCCTGGGTCGTTAACTGACATAACCGAGCAACAGACCACCATTACCGAGCACCAGTCCCGAGCATCAAAATAAACTTTGCCTTCAATACCAGAGCACCAGTCAACAAACCTAAAATCTGCAGGCCACCCCGAGCAACATCACCGAGAAAAAACCATGAGCACCAAGTGGTTATAACCCGAGAGACATTACCAAGCAATGTTCCCAAGCATTTTGCACAGCATACCCAAGAAACCTAATGTAACCTGAGCAACATTCCTGAGTAGCATTCCTGAGAAACAGAGTCGCCCGAGCACCAGTATAACTTAGTGTCATTTTTCCAAATTCAGTTTCTAGAGCCTTGTTGGATTTTTAGAGGTTTATAAGCTACCTCAACACACACTTTAAACTAGAAAACAACTACAAAGCAACATATGGTGTTTGTTCACCAATTGACCTTGGTCATTACAAGAATGGTGGAACACAACACCTTACAAACCAAAAATGATTTTATAACTTAGAAATGTTTCTAACCTTAGGTGCTCCTGTACCACACTCCCCAAACAAAAATAAATCAACTTCCAGATGATTGGAGTAAGTCAGGATTGATGCCTAACTTCTTGAAATCAGTTTCTTGCACCCATGTAGCCTTGAAATCAGCTTGTCCTTGCTATTTGACCAGATGTTCCATATAGATATGCCTTCTAGTCTACTTGGAGACTCTTGAATTCATAATTTTATCTACCTTCAATTTCGGTGTAATAGGAAGTTTGAGTGCTTTGAGATCCTCGGTATCTATTGTTAGATTAGAATCTCCTTCTAGAATTGGTCCTTTATAGGATAAAAAATTTTCCACATTGAAAATAGGAGATAATCCTATGTCTGCATGAAGATCAACTTTATAAGCATTAGACCCATACTTTGCAAATATTGCACAAGGGTCTATCTTCCTCATCTGAAGTTTACTCAGAACTCATTTCTGTAACCTTGCTTTGTTAAGGTGTACCATGACTAAATCTCCAACAGTAAATTGAATATCTCTTTTCCTGGCGTCTACCTTTTTCTTGGTGTGAGTTGTACTCTCAATCAATGCTTCCTTAACTGAATCATGGACCTCCTTCATGGATTCAGAAAAATCTTCAGCATACCCACTCCTCTCTGCATTGCTTCCAAGATCCCTTAATTCACATATACCCCTGGGATGAATCCCATACACTATTTCAAAAGGGCTCTTCCCAGTGGATCTATTGACTGTATCATTGTATGCAAATTTTTCTTGAGCAAGTAACTGATCCCATGATTGCCCATGCTCCTTGGTGAGGCATCCCAAAATATTTCCTAAGCTTCAGCTCACTACTTCAATCTGACCATTGGTCTGTGGATGATATGTCAAGCTAAAGGAAAGATTTGTACCAAGCTTCTACCATAAAGTTTTCCAAAAATGACTCATAAACTTGGAGTCTCTGTCTGATACAATACTCAAAGGTAATCTATGTATCCTTACTACTTCTCTAAAGAATAGATTTGCTATGTAAAATGCATCATGTGTGGTCTTGCAAGGCACAAAGTGAGCCATCTTGCTGAACCTATCAACAATCACAAAGATGAAGGCATTATATTTTGAAATTAGTATACTTAGAGAAAAACATGATCTGCACCATCAGTTTAGTCTAAACCGACAGACAGGGCACAACACTATCTAACACTAAGGTTACCTGGCTAACACTGTCAAAGTGTTACCCAATGACAAAAATATAAGGATACTCAACGAAGTATCAACAGTGCTACCCAACGAACAGCAAAGCAAGGAACCCAACAGATACAGGGAACCTGATGAACAGTTCAAACAAGGAACGCCGATAGACTGCAAGTTCAAACCAACAGTCGGTTACATCCCGCAAAAAGTGGATCTGACTTTCCACATCAGATAAATCACTGAAGTTGTATTTATAACTTCTTGATGTGATTTTTAATCCATTATGTGTGGAGGAAGCAATGTAATATTTATTGTTTTAATTCATTTTATTGTTTTAAAATATGCAAACTAAAGATCAAGGTCAAGTTGTAAACCTTGGATCTGAGAGTTAACATTGTAAATCATGAATTCCAAGATAGGTCAAAATACTTGTACAAATAGGTGCTCGATCCATTAAGAGAAGTCATTGTTCAATGAAGATAGTAGCCACAGAGAGCAACTAAAGAACATACATAGAATTCTTGCAGGAGAACACAAACAAAATCAATTCAGTTTTCAAGAATAGAACAGAGGCTACCGACAAGCAGAGAAAAGGTATCATCAATCACTTAAGGTGATATCATTATTGTAAAAGATTTAATGGATCTGTAAATTAGCAATAGTATATTGCATACTGTCAGGTCAACATTTGTACTCATTCTAACAAGTGTAGTACACTAATGAAATCCTTTCAAGAAAGGTGGGCTTAACCATCCTATTGCAAATCTCATAATTGAGTGCACACTTAAATCAGTGTTTCTAAAGCTCTTAACAGAGTATATCTTAATAGGTCTCCACCTTAATACTCTTAATAGGGTAGATCATCAAAAGTGATCAAATCTTAAGCCTTAATCGGCTCCCTTCCATTCTGCAGATAGTGAAGTTTTGTGGGTGCCATCCCCACCACAATTTTTACTTCCTAACAGGAGTTTTATGTGATATCATATCTTGTGTTATGTGTTTGTTAATTTCATGAATGTTTCTATGGATGATTGTAAAGATTGTTAACAAACAATGTCTACATAAGAAAGAATAATAGTAATGGTTGGTAAATCATAATTGAATGATCACTAATGATAAATTGGATAAAGTGTTAAAAGTTCTAGAGGTACTGATTCACCCCTCCCCTCTCAGTACTACTTCCCATTAAGTCCAACAATTGGTATCAGAGCTAAGTATCTTCTTGAAAATCTTAAAAGCTCAAGAGAAAAGATCTAACAATGGAGAAGTACAAACTTGATAAGAATATTGAGAACAAAAAGCTTGAGATACAGATGTTCTATGAGCAGTATAAAGAAGCAAGAATCAAGATGAGAGAGCTGCTGGCTAAAAGAAAAGGTATGGCTACCAGGAACAATGAAATAGACTATCAGGAAGAAGATATTCTAGATCTCTTTAAATATTCAGGATCAAATGCAATTAATGTATTAGATACATCAGAAGAGAACATCACAAATCTAAAGGAGATCAATCAACATTTGACAGAGAAAATAAAGATGCTAGAAATCGGTCAAGAGACCCATATGGTAAGAATGATTGATGTGATGAGTTCTGCCAGACAAGCTGAAATAGAAAGAACATTGGCTATTGATGATAGGAGGAAGATTTCAGAGAAACTACAAGAAAAAGAAATGGAAATTCAAAGACATGCTGAGCATCATTGTGATCTCACAAATCAGATTATCCTTATGAGTCAAGAAGAAAATAGAATAAATGTGGAACTCATTGAGAGAATACATATTATCGGTGAACTGAGAGAAAAAAATGAAAAGCTAAAGCATGGGGTTAGAATTTAGCATCAGCATAATGAGATTATCAGAAAGGTTGAAGAAAGCAATAAACAAATGGATGACTTTCTTGAAGGACAATGAAGAGTCATCAACAACAATGGTATAGGCTTTACAGAAAAAGGAGAAACATCAAGACCAAAGAATGTCTACGAAAATCCAAGACCAAGAAAGCCAACATGCAAGAACTATGGAAAGCAAGGGCACACATCAAATGCATGCAGAGGTAAAATGAAGGGTACTCCTAAATCTAAATCTACATCTTCATTCATAGGATTCTATTATAAATGTAACAAGAAAGGACATAATGCTTATGAATGCAAGAGAAAGATAGAAAAGCCAAAGAAGGAAACCTACATGGAAAAATACTATCCTACATGCAAGATGAATGGGCACACATCTGAAGAATGATGGAAAAAGAAAAGACAAGCATGGAAGCCAAAAGTTAAAGAAGTCCCTTATCAACCAAAGAGAATCAGTAATCAATACGTATGAGATTACAACACCTAGACAAACTATACAGCATGTGGTAGATATGGTCACATTACTGCAAATTGCATGAGAGCATGGACCAAAAGGTCTAGAGGCTGGTCAAACCCTGGAATGGCATGCTTGCATTGTCATAAATTTTGTCATCTCAAGAAAGATTGCAAAGACAGATTGACAGACACAAGCACATATCCCAATGGAAACACCATTGAATATATCCAGAGGGCAAGAGACAAAATGTGGATAAAGGCTTCAAACAATGATGAAGCTGGACCAAGAAATGAAAATGGAGACACCCCATCCAATGGATCTGGTGACACCACTAACCCCACTTGAGCTGAACAAGTAAGTATGGAACTGCACTATACCAAGTTATATTTTGCATCAGTTCCATTAAATGAAAAGATATATAGTCAAAATCTGCATAAATCAAAGATGCATATTACTTTACTTGTTACCAATCTAAGAATACAACACCGTCGGTAAACACTTACCAAAAATATCAGTGAACACAATAATGAGTTGTTCACACTTACCAGAAATTGTTGGTCAACTAGTAAAAGTGGTAAACTACCAATGTATCTCAACGACCGTCGGTAAGAAAGCAAAATTTAGAAGTTGTCATGACAGAATACTGATATCCGTCGGTAAAATCAAAGTGGTTTACAACTACCATAAGCATCATGTCTACACCAAAGATGATTTGAAATATCCTCCCAAAGAAACCCATCTTCACATCTTGACGAGTTGGTGAGCATTTATTGCAAAGAGTTAGGTCAAAAAGTCTATAAATAGTCGACAGGACAACTTCATTTTTCACCCATAATTTGAAGAGAAAATAGAGCGACATCATAGCAATTAAAGAGTAGAAAGCAGAAGCATCTACAGATTGATTCAGCACATAGGGAACAAATTCTTCATCACATTCACAAATTGAAGTAAGTAACAAGGGAACCGAAAGATCTCTGTCATTGTTTTGTCAAGAAAGCCCTAATTTTGAAGAAAACCTTAAATTCTTGAAAAACAATGGCAACCACTTCAAGAACTGCTAAGTTAAAGAATGAAAAGAAAAATGTGGTTAAACTAATCAAGAACAACACATGTGTAGAACCTAAATACAAAATTTGTCCAGAGATTGCATCGAAACCCAGTGAAGCCGGCGCATTTTCAAAAATCTTGCCTAGGGTTTTGCTCATAGAAGACATTAGGTCTTACATCTACTGCAAGATTGCATAGATAGGTGATTTGGAAATGGATGAAGCTTATAAGAAGCTATATGATGCTGAAGGAAAATTGAAAGAAGAACATAAACACTTGGAGGTCAAAGGGTTAACTAATGCCCTACATTTCCCGAGGGAATTCAAGACAGAGTAGATTATGATAGTCTTGAGCAGGATGCATGACAGAAAACTATGGCTAGACCAACCCAAGAAAATAACAAGGGATGTTCTTCATGTTGTCACTGCTTATCTGATAACTGAAAAACCTAGGGCACACAAACATCCATCCATGAAAGAAGTTACAAAACTTACTAATGTAGAAGGAGACAACAGAGGTCTCAAGGTTAACACAATCACCGACATCGAGTTGAAATTTGGTGCATGTGTTATTGGTTACAAAATCTTCCAGGCTAGCAGAATGAACAACATTTCTGCAACAACAGTAAGCATAGCTTACAAGATTGTAACAAAGGGAATTTAGATGGATTTATGTGAGATCCTACTGAAACAACTTGATGAGAATATGATCAAGATCAGATCTGCAAAGAGAAACACATGTAAGTTTGGTTCACTTATTATGTGTACATTTTTCTATTTTCAAGAATATTTTCCTTCAGTAGGAAAATTTGTATGGGACTCTACCAAACCGGTAACCCTACAAATTAGTGAACTGATTAAGTCACTAGGAGATAATTTTGAGTCTATAATGTCTGCATACTTCCTTGAGTTCAAGGAAAAGATGATGGAAAGAAATAGGATTCCTGAGAAACTAGTTGAGAAACATAGGGATGAAATATGTTTCATGGCAGATACAGACTTCACACACATCAAACCAGTTTTACCAAGAACTACTTGGTTATCATCATTAGACTATGAGATCAACATTGATCTAGCTACTAGTGCAATTGAGGCACTACTCAATGAGCCCATTGATAAGAAACAACCAAGGTTTGGTACATATGAAGAGGCAAAATCTAAGATAAAACATGGCCTACAAGTCAAAAAGACTATAAACAAGAAAGATAAAATGATAAAGAATCTCAAGAGGATTCTATCAGTCACAGAGGAGGAAGAAAAAGATCAGCAAGAGGAAACCGATGAACAGGGTACCATCGGTGAAACATAAAAGGAAAAGAAATCAGATATAGAGGCCACTAAATCTGATGCACCTCCATCTCCACCTCCTGCTAAGAAACAAAGGACAAGAAGTTAGACTTCTGCAACGGATACAACACCACTTAAGAAAGGTCAAGTAAGGACCTATATAAGGAAGTAACCAGCAAAAAGAGAAACACAACAACCTGTCAAATCCACACCACCAAAGAAAATAAAAAGGTTTGTCAAGACACAGGCTGACTTGGATGACACCAAAGATGATGAGCCAGATGTAGTTAAGAAGAAATTCAGAAACCAAACAGTAGATGAAGCTGCCAAATCAATTGCTACCCATGGTACAATGACTGGTAAAAAGATTAGGCAGTGGGATACACTAAATCCAGAAGATCAGAATAATATACATCATGTAGTCATTAAATCAATGATTAAAAACAAGTATGCCCCAGCGGAATTTGTAAGTCAAATACCTGAGGAGCTAGGCAAACAGATATACCAACAATGGTCATATGCCTTACAAATAGAAAGAGAAGCAAGAGAAAGAATTCTTGTAAGATTGATGCCTCCTGAATCTAAGTTTGAAGAAATACAAGAAGTACTAAAGAAACAGTCAAGTAAATTTGTAGCCAAAATAAGGGCTTACAAATTACTAGAGAGCAAGTTTATAGAGTTGGATTCGATGAAAGAGACCAAATGGAGACATCTCCTAGATCTAACCACAGAATCATCAAGTGTTGAGAGGAAATTACTTCTCACAAACACACCTCACAGAGAGGAGGAGTTAGATAATGCAAGTCCTCAGCATATTGCTCTAGACAATCAGGAGAGTGATGATGAGCCTAGTAACTTGAATATAGACATGGATAACATTGTCCAAGATATTACTCACTATGACTCTGACAATGATCCCAAGAAGAAAGATGATGTGATATTTATCACACTCAAGGATCAACAAATTCATCAAGCACTGAAAATATCAGATGATAAGATAATTGATATTACAGATGAAGAAGTGCAAGACACTTCAATCATGTACTCAAAAGTGCAAGACCCTATAGAATCAATACAGAAAGATGAGAATGTCACTACTGAAAAGGACATTATCGACGAGCAAGACATCAACATTGACAAAACCCAAGTAGAAACTCAAAGTAACATGTCTGTCCTAATAAAGACAATAAATATTCTAGAGGACAAGGAAGGATCAAATGAAAAGGAAACAAGCACACCCACGAACAAGGGTGAAGGAGAAGGAAAAGAAACAGATACACCTACAGAGCAAGATGCAACTACTGATCAGAAGGATACAGATCAGAACAGGGAAGGAAATCAAATGAAAATAGGGGGAATGCATTCAGAACATGGTGAAGAAGGAAAGAAGGATGACACATCAAAGAAATCATAAGCACATTTTGTAGAAACACCCAAGGTAAATGAAGAGACATCTCCATATAACCAACAGGTGCAAACTGAGCAGAAAACACAAGATGCTTCATCAACAAAACCTTCACCATGTAACTCAGAGCGTATAAATGAACTAGCTTTAGTAGTTCATACATCTACATCCCCTAAGATCTCAAAAAGGAAGAAAGGAAAGAACAAAAATCTAGTAACTCTGGATGAGATAATTGAGATACCATTTTGTGATCCAAGAACATTGGATCCAACAATGTTAACAAAATATGTAAATCTATGTGAGAGAAAGGCCATTCAAGATAAGATGAAACAAGTAGCAAAACAGGCCAAGGTAATTGAAGTAACAAGAGATATACTTCAACAAATTGTACCAAACACAGACATTGATTAGAAAGTTTCAATTATTGATCAATTGGTAACACTCACAGATGCAATAACATCTCAGAATACCAATGCTGAGAAAACTATGGAAGAGAGACTTGAGAAAAAGTATGAATTCAAGCTCACAGAGAAGATAAGCCAGGAAGTGGCACTCAAAAAGGTCAAGCTATCTGAATTGGTAAGTGCAATTGAACCACTTTTATCATAATTTGTTACCTTAATTAAGAAATTGTGCACCTTCGATCAACTCACTAAGGAGTATACCGACAAGATAGCAAAAATAGATGTTGATCTTCAGTCCAATGCACAAAGTCTAGCCAACACAGAAGAAGCACTTAAATTGCACAAATGACAAATAATATAGGCTAGGAAGAAGAGACATGACATTCAATTTGTCGAGATGAAATATAGAGATGAATTCAATGAGCTACAAGTTAAGCTCTTACTGACACTTACACTGCTGCAACAAAATATGACACAGGAAAATACACTAATTGCCACCCTTGAAATGTTTGTCCTCGAAAGCATATATGATATGCACGCAAGACTCGAGCTGCAACATATGGAACTCAAACAATTGAAAGAACAATGGGAGAAACTACTAGAAGATATCAAACTTACCCATTCTAATGTTTTTGACACATTGTAAGTTACACATCTTTGTCACAATTTTTTGACATTTTGTAAGTTGTACGTTTTTGTCATCAGTATAAAAGAAAGGGGCAATTTGATATGTACATCACCTCAATTAAAAGGAGGAAATAATGTATTGTGGAAGAAAAAGAAAGGAGAAAAAGGGAAAATAATGTACATACAACAATCAAATAGTATACATGTACATATACATACACTATACCAATGCACATAAAAAGGGGGAGTCATATTATGACAAGAAAATAAACATGGTGTAATAATTTTAGTATTATGCACATATCAGTTTTTTATACTAATGTCAAAGGGGGAGATTCAAGGAATTATATTTTTCCATTAGTATACTTAGAGAAAAACATGATCTACACCATCAGTTTAGTCTAAATCGACAGACAGGGCACAACACTATCCAACACTAAGGTTACCTGATGAACATTGTCAAAGTGTTACCCGATGACAAAAAGATAAGGATACCCAACAAAGTATCAATAGTGCTACCCAACGAACAGCAAAGAGTGGAACCCAACAAATATAGGGAACTTGACGAATAGTTTAGACAAGGAACACCAAAAGACTGCAAGTTCAAACTAACAACCAAGAACCGACAATTAGTTACAATCTGCAAAAGTGGATCTGACTTTCCATGTCAGATAAATCACTGAATTTGTATTTATAACTTCTTGATTTTATTTTTAATCCATTATGTGCGAAGGAAGAAATGTAATCTTTATTTTTTTAATTCATTTTACTATTTTAAAACATGCAAACTAAAGATCAAGGTCAAGTTGTAATCCTTGGATCTGAGAGTTAACATTGTAAATTGTGAATTCCAAGATAGGTCAAAATACTTGTATAAATAGGTGCTTGATCCATTAAGAGCAGTTTTTGTTCAATGAAGATAGTAGCCACAGAGAGAAACTAAAGACCAGACAGAGAATTCATGTAGGAGAACACAAACAGAATCAAGAACAGAACAGAGGCTACCAACAAGAAGAGAAAAGGTATTCATCAATCACTTAAGGTGATATCATTATTGTAAAAGCTTTAATGGATCTGTAAATTAGAAATAGTAGATTGCATACAGTCAGGTCAACATTTGTACTCATTCTAACAAGTGTAGTACACTAATGAAATCCTTTCAAGAAAGGTG
>MU228428.1:2499223-2515052 GCA_018584345.1 Thuja plicata | reverse complement strand
ATAGTAGATTGCATACAGTCAGGTCAACATTTGTACTCATTCTAACAAGTGTAGTACACTAATGAAATCCTTTCAAGAAAGGTGGGCTTAACCATCCTATTGTAAATCTCATAACTGAGTGCACACTCAAATCAGTGTTGCTAAAGCTCTTAACAAAGTAGATCTTAATAGGTCACCACCTTAATACTCTTAACAGGGTAGATCATCAGAAGTGATCAAATTGTAAGCCTTAATCGGCTCCCTTCCATTCTGCAGATAGTGAAGTTTTGTGGGTGCCATCCCCACCATAGTTTTTACTTCCTAATAGGATTTTTCTATGATATCATATCTTGTGTTATGTGTTTGTTAATTTCATGAATGTTTCTATGGATGATTGTAAAGATTGTTAACAAACAATGTTTACATAAGAAAGAATAACAGTAATGGTTGGTAAATCATAATTGAATGATCACTAATGATAAATTGGATAAAGTGTTAAAATTTCTAGAGGTACTGATTCACCCCTCCCCTCTTAGTACTACTTCCCATTAAGTCCAACAAAAGATTTTGTCCATTCCTTGCTTGGTCTTCGGTAGTCCAACTACAAAATCCATACTAAGGCATTCCCATGAACTATTTGGGATGGGAAGGGGCTGGTACAATCTTGTATTAGATGAAGTCCCTTTTTCCTTTTGACAAACCATACAAGTCTCAACATACTTTTGGACGTCTCAATTCACTCCTGGCCAATAGTAGTACCTCTTGACCAACTCTAGAGTTTTATTCAACCCAAAATGTTCACTTAAGGAACAATTATGCTTTTCTTGTACTAGGTTCTCCCTCATGGAACCTCTCGGTATACAGAGTTTTCCTCCCTTAAAAAGAAGACCTTCTTGAAGAGTATACTCTAAATACTCACTATGAAAATGATTTTGATAATCTTGACATACCTTGTGTGTTGCTGCAAAGTCTTCATCTGTTGGATACAGATCTTTGAAGCTTTCAATGCCAATGCTTCTTAGCTAAAATTCTTGCACTGTGAGTAACCTTCTACTCAATGCATCTGCTACTTTTTTCTGTACTCCCTTCTTATACTTTACGGTGAAGGTGTAGGCTTGGATGTACTCCACCCATTTCATATAATTATGGCTTAGTTTATCCTGTAAACTTAGAAAACTCAAAACCTGATTATCGGTAAAGACTACAAATTCTTTGGGAAGGAGATAATGTCTCCATTTCCTTAGTGCTTTCACTAATGCATACAATTCCAAATCATATTAGGAATACTTCCTCTTTGCATCACTGAACTTCTCACTATGAAAGGCTACTGGCTTTCCTTCTTGACTCAAGACTACATCGACAACAATATTACTAGCATCACACTCCACAATAAACAATTTGTTAAAACTAGGAAGTGTCAATATCGGTTGAGTCGCTATCCTCTATTTTAGATTCTCAAATCCTTCATCATCCTTCTCATTCCATTGGAACTTGGCTTTCATACCTCCTTTGATGGTATCTAAAATAGGTGCACTGATTTCACTGAACTGTTTGATGAACTTCTGGTAGAACTGTCCTTAACCATGGAAGCTTCTTACTTCACTAGGTGATTTTGGTGTAGGCCAATTCAATATTGCTTCTACCTTGCTGATATCCATCTTCAAGTTACCCTCTAAGATAAAAAAAACTCAGATATACCAACTCTTGCTTCATGAACTCACTTTTTTCTAAGTTGATTGTAAACTTTTCTTCGTGCAATCTTTGCATTACCATGTGCAGAAGTCTAATATGATCCTCTTTTGTTTTTTTGAACACTAGGATGTCATCTAAGTACAATACAACCTATTTTCCAATGAATTCCTTCACAACCTCATTCATTAATCTCATAAATGTGCTTGGGGCATTTGACAACCCAAAAGGCATAACAAGCCATTCATAAAGTCCTTTGGTAGTCTTAAAAGAAGTCTTCCACTCATCTCCCCCTTTGATTCTTATCTGATGATATCCACTCTTAAGATCTATCTTGGAGTGATATCTAGCTCCACCAAGACAATCCATCAAATCTTCTATCCTTGGTATGGGGAACATATACTGGATAGTAATCCTATTTATGGCCCTGGAATTAGTACACAACCTCCAAGTACCATCTTTCTTTGGGGCTAAGACTGTGGGAACAATACAAGGACTTATGCTCTCTCTAATCAACCCTTGGTCAATTAGTTCCTAGATTTGGTTATAAATCTTTGCATTCTACTATTGGGTCATCTTATAAGCAGCTTTATTAGGAAGTGAGGCTCCTGGGATAAAGTCAATCTGATGAATAATAGATCTCTCAGGTGGTAGGATAGCTAGTTGACCATCACTAACTATGGCTTGGTATTGAGTTAACAACCTTTGGATCTCTAAAGGTAACTCTTCCCTCTTATTTCCCTTTTCACCTTTTGTTTTTAAAACCAAAGCAAAGCCTACTCCATCTTCTTCTCCTAATATCCTTAAGAATTATTTCTCACCGACCAACAGTAGGTTGGGACCTATTTTCTTTTCTTTCTCTTCTTCCAAGGTTGACTGTACCCTAAAATTTATTCCATCCTTCTTGAAGGAATAGGATTTTTTAACTCCATCATGCACTACATCTTGGTCAAACTGCCAAGGTCTACCTAATAGTAGATGACACATATCCATAAGTAGGACATCACAAATAACTTTGTCCTTATATCTCCCTATGGAAAATTCTATCCAAGCTTGTTCATTGACTATTACATGTTGATCTTTATTCAACCAAGTAACTCTATAAGGATTAGTGTGAGGTATCCTTGTCAATTTTAAATTTTCAATAGCTTCTAAGGAAACTATTTTATCAGTAGAACCTGAATATATGGTAACTTTATAGACCTTTCCGAGTACCATGCAATTGACTCGAAACAAAGATCTTCTTTGGCTTGGCTCTTCTTCGATGGGTTCTTTGAGGAGTTCTCTCTGAACCATCAAATGCTCTCCCATCTCTGATCCTATGGTGACTTCTGTAGTCTTTTTGTTAGAATACTCTTCTTGCACATAGTTAGCTCTTTTCTCTCCTCCTTGTGAACTAGAGCTCTTTGCAAGACACTGATATGCAGGATGCCCAAACTGTTGACAATTATAGAACTTCATTGAAGAGAAGTAAGATCATCTTCCTTGATTATCCGTTCTTTCTCTTGAACTATTATTTGAACCTCTTCCTTGATTGTAACCACCTCTAGTGTTATTGGATTCTCCTTGGTTCTCCATGAATTTTTTCTCACTCTGATTCTTAGCTTCAGGATTCCTCCCTCCATATCCTCCTCTATGACCTCTATTATCTCTTCCTTTGCCTCTACTATTTGAATGTTTCTTCTTCTTGAACTTCTCTTCTACCTTGAGATCTAGTTGATAGAATTGGTGTATAGTCTTGGGGCTTAAGAGACTAATCTCTTCTTGAATACTCCATTTGAGGCCATTCTGATATCTTTCCACTTTTAGGCTTTCTTCTTCCATCATATGGGACCTTAAGCATAGTTTATGGAATTCTTTTGTATAGGCACTGACTTCTAAGTCTTTCTACCTCAGATTCTACCTTTTCTTGTGCAACTACAATTCATAATCATCAAGAAGGTAATTTTAATTCATCTTCACCACCATACCTTTCCAACTAGTTATGGGGTTCTTTCCTCCCTTTTCCCTTTCATCTTGGACAAATTTCCACCAAGTGAGAGAAGTTCCTCTCAATCTTGTCTTGGCTATTCTAACTTTCTGAGCTTCAGTCACACTATCACAATCAAAGTTATTTTCAAGACCTTCTATCCATTCCATGATTAATTTTGGATCCATTTTACAACTAAATAGAGGCACACCTTCTAAGGACTTACCACTCATTGCCTTTAATGCTTTCAAGAATGGCTCTTCTTGAAGCATAGGGTCTGGCTCTGGGTTCATGTCCTCTTGGCCACTAATTTACCCTTCTCATCAGCTTCTCTCATCAGTTCACCAACTATTGTAGTTCAAAGCTGCACCTCTTCTAACTTGCATGCCATTTTGGCCAACTATTCCTTTAGGAGTCTTTTCTCCTCTCTCTGTTCTTCGACATCTCTTGCCAGCTCTTCATTGGACACCATATTGGATGAATTTACAAACTCTTCTAAAAATTACACCCAAACGACACAAGCCCAATTCTCTAACTTGCTCTGATACCAATCTGATATAGAATCCCAAGTCTATTTGTTACCGAGAATCATCCTGACTCTGCTTCAAGGTCTCTGAATGGACCTTATAGGGTATTATCAAATCCTAACCTGAGGAAGTCACTAAGATCTTCACCTCAAGTTCTCTAGACCCGGTTCTCACCGTAAAGCTACTATCTCATGCTATATAATCTATTGGGATAGATTCCTTCTCCAAGTTAAACCGACTGATTCAACATTAAAAAATAAATTAAACATACTAAACAAAGAACAAATAACAGATTGTAGAAGGTGTTTCCAAAATACTCTGTGTATTGCTATCTAAATCTATTACATGTACAATCATTTTCAATCTCTTATCTATCTACTCTTCTTCTCTCTCTTACTACATTACAAACTTCTAACTATATAGCTTCTTCCTTCAAAATATCTCACGTCCTCCAACAACTTCAACCACCTTGCACAGAAGGCATGGTCGAGCCATAAATGACCCTCACATCACTGGAATAGGTGTCCCTATCCATCAAAGACAAAAATGACATGTTGGGATCCGCTGTAGTTGACCCAGCTGGTCACAAACGTCACATATCACCTTTCCTAGGTCGTTAACTAAAAAAATTGAGCAATAGACCGCCATTACCAAGCACCAGTCTTGAGCGTCAAAATAAACTCTGCCTTCAATACCCGAGCGCCAGTCAACAAACCCAAAATCTGCAAGAAACATCACCGAGCAACAACCCCGAGCACCAAGTGTAACCTAAGAGACATTATCGAGCAATGTTCCTGAGCATTCTGCAAAGCATACCCGAGAAACTTAGTGTAACCCAAGCAACATTCCCGAGTAGCATTCTTGAGCAACAGAGTTGCCTGAGCACCATTATAACATAGTGCCATTTTACCAATTTTAGTTGCTAGAGCCTTGTTGGATTTCCAGAGGTTTATAAGCTACCTCAATACACACTTTAAACTAGAAACCAACTACTAAGCAACCTATGGTGTTTGTTCACCGATTTACCTCGGTCATTACAAGAATGGTGGAACACAACACCTTACAAACTAAATTTTTTTTTTTAACTTAGAAATGTTTCTAACCTTAGGTGCTCCTACACCAAAACCATAATATTATGAGAAGTTTGTATATGTTCAACCTAATGTTCCTGATACCTTACCAATATCACCTACTGAGGAGGAAGATGAACAAGGAGTCCCACAACCGAATGTTGATACTGAAGAATTGAGAGCTACCGAGCCTATTACAGAAAAGTATGCGATGAGACACCATTTCCCAAGAAAGATTATTGGAAATAAGGATGCTAGAGTGATGACCAAAAGCAAGGTAAGATACAATACATATTTGATGTCTACATTTGAGCCTAAGAAAGTTAAAGAGGCACTAGATAATGAAGATTGGATGAAAGCAATGAAAGAAGAGTATGATCAAATTGAGAAGAAAAAGACATGGACATTAGTACCCAAGCCCAAAAACAAAAATTTTATTAATACTAAATGGATTTTTAGAAAGAAACTGAATGAGCATGGAGAAGTTATCAAAAATAAAACTAGATTGGTTTGCAAAGGTTATGCACAAGAAGAAGGTATTGACTATGGAGAGACTTTTGCACTTGTTTCTAGATTGGAAGGAGTTAGAATACTTCTAGATTATGATGCTTAAAAAGGATTCAAGGTATATCAGATGAATGTTAAGTCTTCATTTCTTAATGGGATACTTGAAGAAGAAGTATACATTAAGCAACGTGAAGGATTTATTGAGAACACAAACAAGAACAAGGTATGTATGTTACATAAAGCTTTATATAGTTTAAAACAAGCACCCCGAGAATGGTATGAGAGATTTAACTCTTATCTAATCAAAATAGGATTTCAAAGAACAAGTGATAACAATAATGTTTACTTGAAATGTAACAGTGATAATAAAGTTTTGATTGCTTAAGTTTTTGTTATGATATTATTTTTGGAGGGAATGACACTTTATGTAAAGGATTTGTTGATGAAATGAGAAAAGAGTTTGAAATGTCAATGATTGGAGATATTAAGTTCTTTCTAAGTCTATAGATACAACAAGTTACTGGAGGGGTCTATATTACACAAGCCAAGTATATCAAAGAGAGTCTTAAAAATTTTGGTATGGAAGATTTCAAGCCTATTGGAACACCTATGGTTACTAGATGTAAATTATCTAAAGAGGATAAAACACAAGAGGTGGATAATACTCTTTACTGATCCATGATTGGTAAATTGCAGTATGTTATTCGCAGCAGAACTGATATAGCACACACTGTTGGAATTGTTGCAATATTTTCTTCTAATCTGAAGGAAACACATATGTCTGCGATAAAAAAAATTGAGATATTTGAAAGGCACATAAGAGTTTGGTCTATTGTATAAGAAAGGGGGTACTTTTGATCTGGAAGTCTATACTGATGCAGATTGGGATGGAAACGTTGATGACAAAAACGTACTAGTGGAGGCACATTCTTTCTAGGTGAAAGATTGGTTACATGGCTAAGCAAGAAACAAAGTTGCATTTCACAGTCTGCTGCCAAGGTTGAATATGTTACAACTGCTATGAATTGTGCAAATATAGTATGGATTAAGCAATTACTTGAAGGTATGCAAGAAGAGATCACAGATCCGGTTACTATTTTTTGTGATAATACAAGTGCTATTAATATATCAAAGAACCTGGTTATGCATTCAAAGACCAAACACATTTCTATGAAGTATCACTACTTGAGAGAATAAGTTCAAGAGAAGAATGTGAGATTGGAATATGTGGATTGAAAAGAACACTTGGCTGATATATTTACAAAACCACTACCTAAAGATTATTTTGAGTATCTCATAGGTAAATTAGGGGTTCTTCTACTATCCAATGTTCACTAACGAGCATGAGGCATGCTACATCAATTCTATATTTCATTAGAATATCTATTTCTAAATTGATGTTAGTATGACACACTTTAGGTGATTCCTGAAGTTGTGAAAAGATTTTTGTATACAATGATTTATGAGTACATGTCAGGTATAATCCACTACTAGAACAAGTTTTCAGGAGTATGAATTTTTGGCATTTTTTTCAAAGAGGGAGAGAATGAATTGATAACATTTATCCTTAAGGGAGATATTGAGAGAGAATGAATTGCTACTATTTACTCATGAAGGAGAATTAGAGTGTATGCTACAGATACATAAGATTTATCCAAGAGGGAGATTCAGATCAAAGATCAGAGCGGAAATAGAAATATCAACTCAGAGGGAGTACAATTATGTATTTGAGAGTTGCCATCATTAATTGCTATAACACTGCTATAGTGATTGTCATCAATGCCAAAGAGGGAGATTGTTTATTCAACTGACGAATATCTGATGGAGATGATGAAGACCGAGTGATACCAAGTATCATGATTGTAGAAATGGTTAGATCAGTTGTTGTTTTGTCATTGATGTCAAGAAATTGATTAATTGATTTTTATTATGTTACCATATCTTAAGAGGAGAATTAAATGGGTGAAAAATATAGATCATACAATGATGAAGTAATGATGATATAGTTGTTTTCTACTATATATTTGATGTTATCAAATTGGTACAATTGATTGATCAAGTCAAAAATTGCAAAATTAAAGTTATGACTTAAAGAGTTACTTTACTGAGCTAGACAGAGTCAGTCGGTAGAATGTTATGTGAGTCAGTCACAGTTACCAAACATAGAGTGAAATTCAAGCATCGAACACCGAAGATGAGTTAGACACCGAGTAGTGAATGAAGTCAGTTACTGAGTTGCAAAGCAATTTTACCGAGTACATGATATTGATAGTAAATGATGATAAGATCAAATTTAATGTGAAGCGATGATGAGATGGATGAGGTAATGAATTAAATGAATATTTTTAGAAGATCTATGAACGGGAAAATTCAATGAGAAGATCTAAGGTGAAGATCAAGCAGTTTAACTGAATTGTGAAGAGTTCCAAGAAAATTTCATGTTCTGAGGTAGAAGTGAAATGGTTTACCGAGTTGTGAATTATGAAGAAGATGATTGAACAAATGAGCGCAAATGAAGGAAAATCAAATTAAGGAGATTAAGAAGCAAAAGTATGTCTATATAAAGAATGAGAAATTAGCTGAGATAACAGAGGCTGGTGAATTAAACAGAGAAGAAGAAGCTAAAGAACAACATTTACCGAGCAGAACAGAGAAATAGAGATTGAAGAATCTACAGTTTGAGAAAGAGATCAATGGAGTATGTGATTCTAGTATTCAATTGAGCATAAAGGATCTGACACAAGCAAAGGTAGTTGCTATATTTACAGATCAAAGTTTATTATTGCTTATTAATATTTGTAATAAAGAAATCTCTTAATCGAGTGGATTTAAAAGTCTTATTTGTAAAACCTAGACTTAGGTGACATTCCAAAAGAGTGTTTAAAGACCTCTAAGAAGGCCAGCAGAAACTTTAGTGGTGATTATTCGCCATTTGGCGAATGTCGCATGTTGGCAACCCCAGAATTGGCGAATATTTTTGACATATTGGATTGACCCTATCACCCAACATTTATTAATATTGGGTCCAAAGCCCGGGCCCATCGCCCATCAGTTTATTTAATTTTTCCATTTCTTACACATTATCACCAATGGAATATAAATTTTGGTCCCCATAAGTTTAAAACATTCAACTATAATTTCTAAGCGACCCCAAATCAACAGCCTATATTCGTCTGGTATTTTACGGATGTGTGTCTCTAACCGACGTAATTTAGCCAACTTTATTAATCATGTGAAGGTATTGGACGACCCATAATCACCTCGGAAATAACAAAAGACGTGTTATAATTACACGAGCTTCGCCAAATATTTGTATACCTAATACCTCCCACCAAATTTTTTGAAGAAGGATTAGTATAAAAAAATTTTGATATCTCTATGATATCTCTAGATTTGATCGTAGCGAAGTTTCAGAACTTTCAGACTATTGAGTGCAACTGTATACTCAATACTGCATTGGCGAGTCGCGACTACATTGTTGCATTTTAATTTGAGGCAAAGGTAAGTGATACTTATTCTATGACTATGATTTTGAGGTCATTTACATTATTTCGAAATAGGTTTGCAAAAATGGGGTTTATTTTCCCTTTCGCCCCAAAATACACCGCACACCGTTGATCTATGCTCATCCAACGGTCACTGGCACTGTCACACTATTGTGGGTCCCATTAACTTTTGGCTTGTCATTTGATGTCACTATGACATTTATGAGTGTAACTTAATCATTTTAAATTACAACTTCAGTTTATTAGTTATTACATTTAATAAATGTTATTAAATGTTTAGTTTTACAATGTAGTCGGATTTAGATTTTAATTCAATTATTTCTATCTTATAATCACACATCGATATGACACATTGACAAATTAAAAATAGAAACTTGCTCTGGACTGATAAAGAAACTTAATCGTTTTAAAAATTCAAAATCTCAGTCTTCAGATTTAAAAAATGGAAGTACTAATCTATCACTTAAGCATATACTTAAATGTCTAATACACAGGTAAAGCAACTAATTAAAATATTGTAATCATAGAGAAGTCTAAGAATCATTTTTTGTACCCATAAAAAGAAAATTGAAATGAACTTGGAAAATTTTTATTTTTTATTTTTCAAAAATTTACATCATACAGTAAAAACAGAAACTAGTAAGAAACCTACTAGGCAACTTCTTATCGGTTAAAAAAAAGTGAAACTTTGCATGTCCATTGTCAAAAAACTAGGGTAACATGAATGGGTAAACTAGGGAATCAGGGATCTTCATCTTCCCTTTCGTCTGAGTAGAATTTTCCCTGATGAAGATGAAGATCCCTGATCTTCCGGATAAAATCCCTCCCAAGCCGTAACCATTTCCCGTGTCGCGTTAGTTGCTCGTCATTGAGGTTCAACAGAAAGGGTTGTCTGGCCACATTTCTTCCCGACACCAACAGCTTGTGTATATCTCTTGGCCAAGGGATCCCCACCCCTAATTCTGCAAAAATAGCAACATTGACATCATCCTTCAAGAATTTCTCTTTAAAAACCTTCCTCAACAGCATCAGCATATCCACCTTCTGTCCTCCGAGGTCGAGGAGAGACGCAAAAAACTGGGACGTAATGTCCGTGTAGATGTGGTATCTGTCGACATTCTCAGGGAACTCTCAACCCAATAACATCAACACAACAAAATTTATAAAAATCATCGCCACCAACCTCCCTACAAACGGAAGTGAGGATTTCTTCCGAGACATTGCCCAAAAAGGACCTCTGGTCATCTGGGGATGTGCATCTCAAACGGATTGGTGTATCCATCTTTAATACTTGAAAGCCTAAAGACCTAAAAACCTAAACCTTAAAACCAGAGGCACAATTTCTACCACCGGCAGCTTTGACTCTTAATCTACCAAAAGAAAAATGAAGAAGAAAGAAACTAGATTATCTTTAAATAGCCCCAACCCCTTGATTGATAGTAGTGATCACGAAAACTTAGCAACTAATAATTATTCTTTCTTTAATCGTATTTAATGCAATTTCCATAAATGCATTATGTGTATTATGCATGTGAGAGATTTAAATCGACTGTCCTTAATCTTTCATATCTAAATGTAAATCTTTGCCATGAATTTTCCCATAAATTCATGTGTACTATTGACAGTTAAAGATGGCAGTTAAAGAATGTCACTGACAAGACATTTATTTCTTTTCGAGTTACAAGTTACAAGTTGCAATTTCACTATCCACTGTCCACGTCAACAAATAACCAGTAGTAATCAATGATCATGGTTACGGTGCACTTTTTAAGGCTTGATACGTGTCATCATTCCGGTGACTTCCTACAGAAGTCGGTTTCCTTCCAAAATTTGGTCCGAAATTAAATTTCAACCATTGATCTAGGATGATCAAATGGTCTCAAATAATACATTTAACAATACCTAATTAGGTTATGTGTCCAATGTGTGATAAGTTATATTCGTAACAAATAAAAGCGATATTCGCTGCATGTTGCATTAATTACAATGTTACATGTCATTATTCGGGTGACTTCTTGGAAAACTCTATTTTCTTCATGAAATTGGGCCAAAATTAAACTTCAGCCATTGATCTAAGATAATCAAACGGTCTCAAATAAGACATTTAATATTAGTTGGCATTGGCCTACATGACGCATTAACGAGTCCCATCTTTTGAAAATCGCCAAATAAAATATTTATTTTTCCCATAATTAACGATAGATTAGCCAATAAGATAAATATATTTTCAAATGACACATAAAAATAGCCAGTACAAATATTTTTTTTACCTTCACAAGAAAATAATTCGCCGCTATTTTATGGAATTTTCATTCGACAAGGAAAATATCGCCTACGCCTTTATATTATTTTCCTAATTTGGAAATTTTTTTTGCCATCATCAATAAAATTTTGCCCCTAAATTAATGTACGATTCGCCAGGCTTTTACACTTTTTCCTAAGAGGGGGTTTCTTAAAGTTATCCCTGAAGAAGGCCACTCCTAACAGGGTGAACATCTTACTAGATCTGAAGTAAATCCCCTAATAGGGTCACATTTAGCAAATGTGTTTTGTAATCTTTAATAGGATAAGTTCTTAACCGAGCGTAACTTAGAAGGGTACATTTTTATTGTGGGTTACAATTCCCACAAAGGTTTTTCCCAAATTGGGTTTCCTCGTTAAATCTGGTGTCAACCAAGTTAAATCTAGAGTTAACTGAGTTAATCTGATGTTGCTAAGTTTGAATGATTGATTTACATATATGAGATGTATTTTTTTTTAAGTTATTAAGTTTATTGGTGAATTGGTTATTTACTATATTCAGTATTACTGAGTGAATCAAAGAGTTTAGTTTTAAGTGTTTAAGTTTTGATTTGTCTGATTCAACCTCCCCCCCTCCCCCCCCCCCTCCCCTCAATGGACCAACAAAACTATCATTATCTACTTCTAGACAAAGTGCTCCTCCAAATTATAAAACTCGAACCCCATATCTCCTAAAAGATAAGATAAAAGACTATTATATGGCTCTAGTGAGAGAAAAATCCCTCTCTAATAATGTGCTATTAAACTTAAAATATGACACATAAGTTCAAGTTGGATGTTGATTGTCACAATGAATGTGTCAAAATATATATTTTAGATTTGACTACATGATTTTATAGTTCATACCAAAAACTTTGCGATCTCTTTTATACCAATTGCATGTACAAGATAATGATCATCATTCCACTTGTTATCAAAAAATTCAATATACAAGAGAACTTAGTTTATGATTTTTTAATTTCATAAAGATAAATAAACATAAGGTAATTAAGTGATCCAAACACATCACTAGCTTGAACAACATATCTATTCCAACCACTATGTCAAATTTTCCATTCACTTTGTAACACCATCATTCAAATATTTACATGCATGCTTGGGCATTAAAATCTTTAGGTACTAAACTCCACTACCACAATTAAAGATGAATATTTCCTATATGATAGTGAAAACAAAGTATAACCATCATAATATAATGATAGCTATGGAGAACCTCTAGTGTAGATTAAATGAATAAATAGACCAACACTTTACCACCATTTCATAAATTTAATGTCTTAGAATTTTGTGTAAGTAATATTATCGCACCTTTATCTTTGAAAAAAAGGTTGTTAGTTAAGGTTTGGATATGGCAACATGATTGTCTCTTTTGTACAAAGCCATTATTTTATGTACAAAATTAAAATTCTCACTATATTGTCTCTTTTGTACAAAGCTATTATTTTATGTACAAAATTAAAATGCTCACTATATTGTCTCTTTTGTACAAAGCTATTATTTTATGTACAAAATTAAAATGCTCATTATAAACATAAATGCTTACTCAAATGCTATAGATTGTGTTTCATGTTATTATCATAAATACTATGCAAGTACTTCAAGCATGTTAAGAGTTTAAAGTTATTATAGTAACCATAATAGAAAATCCAAGGGATTCACAAATATGTTCATACAATGTCTCAAATTTGCTACTGTCTAGTTGATTTGCTAAGGGAGCTCAACATTGAGGTTTACAATTATTTCATAATGGAAGCCTTAGGATTGGACAATGTCCCCATTACTATTTAGGTAACAAGTGCATATATTATAGATATTATAATACATCTTACTCTAGAATGGTAGACTATGAAAAATATAGACAAAATTTTCAAATTTTGTTTTATAGAAGTAATAAGCAATATTTATTTTTGAAAGGTATCATCTAGCTAATCATGTTTATCACTATGAAGTTGTTGTAGAAGATGCTATGCACAGATTATTTAATCAAATTAAAATGATTTTTCCAAAAAAAATTATTGAAAAATTAAGAACTTAACAGATTACCTTAGAAAACCATACTAGTATAATTTTATAAGAGTTCAACTTTACCCCTTGTTGGGATTGTGCATATAAAGTTATTAAAAAAGGTTCCAAAGTTATTATCAAACATACAATCATGACATGAAGATTCAAGTGGAACTAAGTGATCGATGGTGTATTGCATCCCATCATTTTTAGCTTTTACCCGAATGACTTTGAGGAAGACAACTAGTATGTGTTGCTAGGGCCATAGAAAGGAAGTTCATAGGACAATCGTATAAAAACTTGATGGATCTTTATCTCCACTTGGTTTATAACCATTCATATTGTAAAAATTACATGAAATAAAAAGGTTACCGCATTTGCATCATTTCAATATATTATGTGCTTTCTTATTCAAAAGATGACTACACCTTTATTTCAACAATTCTATGAATTTCAATTATGCTAAACTTTGTTATTTTATGTTCACTTTCATATAGTTAAGAATTAAACTTCAAGCAGTTTATTTAAAAACCTATTTTCTTCACATGCATCTCACTTATAAGATAAAAATTTGAGATAAAATTATTAAGTTGATTAATGTGTCTGTTATATTATAAATACCAAAAATAATAAAAATATAAATCTATGTGGATTGTAGTGGATATGTAAAAAAGACATGGAAAGATCTTCAAACTATCATTCAAAAAGACAACAAAGCTCACCAAAATTTGTAGTTATCACACCCATAGTTGGAAAACTCATGGGACTCACCACAGACTCGACGAGACTCACGAGTTTTGTAGTGGGCCGAGTCGACTCGCCACAAACTCATGAGATGAGTCATCCTGGTTTGAGACTCGCAAGTCTTTGACCTTGCACTCGTGTGAGTTTGGGTTCAGGACTTACAAGTTCTTTCTAGAGACTCCTGCACTCTTCTTAAGATGTCCAGACATTTTTAAAACACAGTTTTTGGTTTTTTCGACTGTTTTTTGTTGCCAAGAAGGCCATATGTGGATGTAGCCATGAAAATGATGTGTGTCATGGAGTTCAATGCGGTTTTGAGGGTCTTAATTTGGTCTTTCCGGCAGGGGCTCTACCCCTTGACCTTATCTTGTAACGCAATAGGGAGCGCACCTTGGGTGTCACCCTAGGACCCCGCAAGGGGTGTTTCCCCCAGACCCCCACAAAGGGCATTTCCCCTTGAACCCACTGGGGTGCTACCCCCAACCCCTGCAATGAGTGCTACCCCTTGAGTCCCCTAAGGTCATTGCTCCCAAACCTCCATTTGATTTTTGAAGTACATTACAACTTTGAGTTTGCACTGTATGAGTCATTGTCTACACTCTTGCCATTAGCCTTTAATCATGAGTGAATAAATATATAATTTACTCCCAAATCTGGTATGCATTGTGACATTGCCATCTTTATTATGACTCCATGTATGTAATTTATCAGATATAGTAGTAAACAGTGGAGGTTCTTTTTAATGCGTGAATTATGGCTCCTATATTCTCTAAATACATTTTTTTTTGTAAAATTATAATTTTCTTCTTTGTCGAGTTCTTTCCTGAGTTTTTTGCCAAATTTTGAGTTCGAGTCCTATTTTGGGTCGCCAAGTCTATGTTGAGTCAGAGTTTTCCGGCTATGATCACACCGTAGAAGAAGGAAATATGTAGGCGCTACGTGTCAATGCTTCTTCTGCATTTATAACTAGTACAATAGATGCAAAAAATAATACCTCAATTGCTATTACACTAGAAGAAGACTACACTAACCATTTGTCACCATTTGTAGTGATGACAATCCAAATGCTTGTTCTATTGGCTAAACTATAGTTCCTTGCATTTTATGCACGTGCATGCGCACACACAGACATGATTATAAAGATCTAAAAAAAACATTAACTTTCCTATAATCAAAGCGACAAAAATTGTTATGCTCCACAAGGTGGAACTGCTAATTTAATTTTATATGTGATTGTTGCAATACTCATTATTTTAATAACATACCTTCATAGCTAAAAGCTGTTTTATTTCATACTTGACTCCTAGTGCATCTATGTATAACATAATGATATAACTAGTAGTTGCATTTCAATGTGAAATGCGTGTCAAAGAGGTCTTAAAGGTAAGTTCTCAAGTACTTAAGTAAATGATAGGCTACACTGAGCATAGCTCTCTTGGACCACATAGCTCTCTCTCTCTCTCTCTCTCTCTCTCTCTCTCTCTAGAGATTGGACCACATAGATCTCTCTCTCTCTAGAGAGAGAGAGAGAGA
>MU228428.1:2485120-2495432 GCA_018584345.1 Thuja plicata | reverse complement strand
CATGTCCAAATGAGGTCTTAAGGGGTCATATAACCTATCATAGGTCCCGATAGGTATAATTAGGTCTAATTAGGTCATAATAGGTCTAATTGTGTCTAATTATGTCATAAATGGTCTAATTAGATTTACTTAGGTCATAATAGGTCTAATTGTGTCTAATTAGGTCCTAAAGGGTCTAATTGGATCTAATTAGGTCTTAATAGGTCTAATTGGATCTAATTAGGTCCTAATAGGTATAATTGGGTCTAATTAGGTCTAAATAGATATAATTGGGTCTAATTACTCATAGTAGGTCTAATCGGGTCTTAAGGGGTCATATAACCTATCATAGGTCTTGATAGGTATAATTAGGTCCTAATAGGTCCAATTGTGTCTAATTAGGTCTTAAAAGGTCTAATTGGGTCTAATTAGGTCTTAATAGGTCTAATTGTGTCTAATTAGGTCCTAAAGGGTCTAAAGTGATTTAATTAGGTCCTAAAGGGTCTAATTGGATATAATTAGGTCCTAAAGGGTCTAATTGGATGTAACTAGGTCCTAATAGGTATAATTGGGCCTAATTAGGTCTAAATATGTATAAATGGGTCTAATTAGGTCCTAATATGTATAATTGGGTCTAATTACTCATAGTAGGTATAATGGGGTCTTAAGGGGTCATATAACCTATCATAGGTCTCGATAGGTATAATTAGGTCTAATTAGGTCCTAATAGGTTAAATTGTGTCTAATTAGGTCTTAAAGGATCTAATTGGATGTAATTAGGTCCTAATAGGTCTAACTGTGTCTAATTAGGTCCTAAAGGATCTAATTGTATCTAATTAGGTTCTAATAGGTCTAATTGGACATAATTCGGTCCCAAAGGGTCTAATTGGATCTAATTAGGTCCTAATAGGTATAATTGGGTCTAATTAGGTATAAATAGGTATAATTGGGTCTAATTAGGTCCTAATAGGTATACTTAGGTCTAAGTGGGTCTAAGTGGGTCTAATGGGTCTTAAGGGATCATATAACCTATCATAGGTCTTGATAGGTATAATTAGGTCTAATTAGGTCCTAATAGGTCTAATTGGATATAATTAGGTCCTAAAGGATCTAATTAGATATAATTAGGTCCTAATCTATGTCTAACTAGGTACATAATTAGGTTCTAATAGGTCTTAAGGGGTCATATTACTTATAGTGGGTCTAATGGTGTCTAATTATATCTAATTACATGCCAATAGGTCTAATTGTGTCTAATTAGGTCCTAAGGGGTCTAATTGCATCTAATTAGGTGCTAATAGGTCTAATTGGATATAATTAGGTCCTAAAGGGTTTAATTGGGTCTAATTAGGTCTAAATAGGTATAATTGGGTTTAATTAGGTCTCAATAGGTATAATTGGGTCTAATTGGGTTTAAGTGGGTCTAATGGGGTCTTAAGGGGTCATATAACCTATCATAGGTCTCGATAGTTATAATTAGTTCTAATTAGGTCCTAATAGGTCTAATTGTGTCTAATTAGGTCCTAAAGGATCTAATTAGATCTAATTACACATAGAAGGGGTCATATTGCTCATATTAGGAACTAGTAGGTCTATTACTCATATTAGGTGTTAATTAGTCTTATTAAAGGTCTAATTAGGTCTTAAATTACTTATGCACTAATTAGTCAAGTATTAGGTCTTAAGGGGCACACTTACATCTTATTACTAAATAACAAATTACGTCATAATTTAGTTCCTATTAGTTCATGACTATTACTCATATTAGGTCTTATTAGGTCCTAATAGGTCTAATTAGGTCTTAGGGATAATTAGGTCCTAATAGGTCTAATTAGGTCTTAGGGCTAATTAGGTCCTAATAGGTCTAATTAGGTCTTAGGGATAATTAGGTCCTAATAGGTCTTAGGTCTAATTATGTCCTAATAGGTCTAATTGGGTAGGGTTTAGGGTTTAGGGTCTTAGGTCTAATTATGTCCTAATAGGTCTAATTAAGTCTAATTAGGTCTTCTTTATCAAATTAGGTCTAATTAGGTATTACAATATCATGCTTACATGTTTCATTAAGACAAGTTGCAACCATCAACTTAAAATTTCCAGAGAGATAGATAGATAGATAAAGAGATATAGACATAGCTTGTTTCCTATGATAATATCTTTAACGTGCTTCTTCACGTAGTCTTTGTTCAGTCTCTTTTGAATAATGTCGTGTACTCTTATTTAGCCTTCTTTTTTTATTTCCCATCACAAGTTGCAAAATTGTTCCACTAAATTTTGACAAAATTTTAAAAAAATCAATTTCAGAAGTCTTCCTTCTCCAAAATGTGAATTAATTTGAAACTTTCAAATTAATAAGATGAGGAAAACATATATTTATTTATATGTAATCGTTCTGAACTCGAAATGACACCAAATAGGCTGACATAGGTTTCTATCGAAATTCATCTATAACTTTCTATCAGAACATATGACTTTCTATTGAAACTAGTTTGCCAAATGGGTTAACTCACGTTAAACCATGCAAGTAATTTTGATCGAAACTGATTAGTTTCAATCAAAACTACTTTCTATCGAAAGTCTCTGATTAGAGGCCATTTGCAGAGTTTGACACAAGTCTGAAGTTTTCATGGTTTTAGGGCTCAAATGGAAGAATAAGGAGGCATCCTTTTGCATAGCACAAGTACTCTGAATGAGCTTTCTAACAAATATAGATTTGACAATTTTTGAATTAATTAGGCCTATGTTTTTTGACGCGCATCGAGTGTAGGTTTTTTTATCAAATATAAACCTCCAAGTTTGACGTTCAATGAAAAATACTAGAAAAGAGATTTTTGTTTTGAAAAATAATAGTTCCCTCCATCTTCGAGTCTACTTTCTATCAAATAAAAATGAATTTTGATAAATACAAAACAAGTTATAAGCTATGCAGTCAAGGTATGTCAAAATTACGGTTTACTCAACTTCAAACATTCATAAAATATGCAATAATCATGATCATGTCGTCAAACCAATTGCATTCTCTCCATATGGATGTTACAAAAATAAATTAGAAAGAAGCACATTTATATCTATTTTAGAAAAAAGTTATGCTTTATGAAGTCAATGTAACTCTTTGAAAATGACGTTTTCAACAAGATAGTAGTTTTTCGTGGGAGAAAAAAAACCATTCAAATCAATTCATATATATATATATATATATATATATATATATATAATCTAGACAAAAAATCCTAAAAGACTCTAGTTTGTACTTCATCTTGCGATTTCAAACGGTTTAACGAAAATATGCATTCGAATCTGAAAGGTTTTTTTTAAATGTAGACTTCACTGTCCGTTCAGGCAAAAAAGTGTAAACCACTATTGTGGGTTCACTCATCTACATCTATAGACTGATGCCTGCATACCGACAATTATGCTTGAGGATTGGCATTTATGGCCTCCCATTGACGTCTCTGCCCAGTAATGTAAATCAATGAGTTTGTTGATTGGTTTGTGATTCTCAGATGTTGTGTACTTTCTTTTAAGTGGCTAAGTAGCTGGCTAATCTTGTTAAGATTTTGATTTAGTGTTGTAAAACATAATTGGTCATATAGGAACATTTGGTTTTGGTGTTTAAAATGAACCTAGTGAATGATTGTCACAAAACCCTTGGAAGTAGTTAGTAGTCTTCCTCTTATGCTCGTTGTGTTATGTTGTGTTGCTTATCTTGTGGCATGTTATGGCTTCATTATAAGAAAGTTGTGTTATGTTTTGCAAATCGTGATGTAATTGATAAAAAAAATTATTTTTCCTTTATTAGAATATGTTTTTCCTTCGTTCCAAGGGTTCCTTGGTGGGGCATTACAAAACAAGGTTAGTATTTAGAAATAATAAATAAATATTTGGGACTAGAGATATCTATATCAATACTAATAAATGCATGACTAGGGATAGAACAATGCTCAACTTCAAGCAATTTTTCTACGTGTTGACATTTTGAATAATTTTGTAAACAATTGTTTAATTTAGGTGCCAACCCATCCATAATCGTAATATACCTCTCATGTTTTTCAACATTGAAGCATTCGATAAACATAAATGAATTAATGTATGTGTAGATGGGTTGACTATTAGAAACAAAAATTATAGATGCAAATATTGATTATAACATGTTGATATAATTTGTCATGTGATTGAACTTGTGTTTGTATCTTATCCTAACTATAGTTATTATGAAACTTTATTAATAAGCATTACATGTTTGTTTCAGACATTTCCACTCAAGAAAACCTCTGTTACATTTACATTAGAGCATCTCAAAACTGTTTAGTCCTTGTCATAGGTTTCAAATTGGTTGGGAAACTATCATTATCTACTTCTAGACCAAGTGCTCCTCCAAATTATAAAACTCCAACCCCCCTATCTCCTAAAAGATAAGATAAAAGAATATTATATGGCTCTAGTGAGAGAAAAATCCCTCTCTAATAATGTGCTATTAAACTTCAAATATGACACATAAGTTCAAGTTGGATGTTGATTTTCACAATGAATGTGTAAAAATATATTTTTTAGATTTGACTACATGATTTTATAGTTTAACAAAAACTTTGCGATCTCTTTTATACCAATTACATGTACAAGATAATGATCATTTATCGACTTGTTATCAAAAAAATCAATATACAAGAGAACCTAGTTTATGAATTTTAAATTTCATAAAGATAAATAAACATGAGGTAATTAAGTGATCCAAACACATCACTAGCTTGAAAAACATATCTATTCCAAACACTATATCAAATTTTCCATTCACTTTGTAACACCATCATTCAAATATTTACATGCATGCTTTGGCATTAAAACTCTTTAGGTACTAAACTCCACTACCTCAATTAAAGATGAATATTTCCTATATGATAGTGAATACAAACTATTACCATCATAATATAATGATATCTATGGAGAACCTCTTGTTGGAATAATGGAAGGGTGTGTACTGAGAGGGGAGGGGTGAATCAGTACCCTTAAAAGCTTTTACACTTTAAACCTTAGTAATCATAACTTGTATAACTGAACATTGTTTCTTTCTTACTTCATGCATGTAATATCATAGTATAAATGTAAATGCATGTAAACAAACATAGAAACATTCATGAAACTCATATACTCATGACACAAGTATTTGGTAACACAGAAACCCTTGTTAGAAGGTAAAAACTGTGGTGGGGATGAAACCGACAAAGCTTCACCATCTGCAGAATGGAAGGTACCTATTAGGGCTACAAATTGTGATCACTTCTGATGATCATACCCTGTTAGGAGTAACATGTTAGATTTGTTAAGTCTACTCTGTTAAGATATTTTAGCAACACAATGTATGTGTGCACTCGGTTAAGAGATTTATAATAAGACTGTTAAATCCACCTTGAAGGAATTCTTCTGTTTTCTAGAATTGTTAGACAGTAGACAAAAATATAGATGACCTGATAGCTTGCAATCTTGAATTGCTGATTACAGATCCATTAAGTTCACAAAATTGTATATCACCTATTGCGATGGATAATACCTATGTTCTGCTCGGTAGCCTTGAATCTAGTTCTTCATAACTCAATTCTTCTTTAGCTATTCTTTTGCATGAAAACCTCTGTCTGATCCATAGATGTCCTTGTGTGGCTACAATCATCATGTTCTTTATTGATTATACATCTATATATACTATGTATTGACGTAATTAGGTTACACGCTTTTCTTGAATAACTCAAAGATCAAAGGTTTACAACTTGACCTTGATCTCCTAGTTTGCATGAATACAATTAGTTAAACTAATTAAATCCACTATTTATGCTTTTCTTGATCCTCAAGAAACGGTTGTCCAGCTAAGCAAGGAGCTATTTTAGAGACTAAAGTTCTTTAGTTGACATGTAGCTCAGATCCGCTTTTCACGGTGTTAAAACTGTCTCTCGGTTAGACTAGTGCTTGGTGATGTCTCTACTCGGTTGTGTCTCTGTAGACTAGTGCTCGGTTATATCTATGTAGACTGATGCTAAGTTGTGTCTCTGTTCGGTTATGTCTCTGCTCGGTGTACTAAGCATTTCGGTGACCATTGTGTTTGGTGAACACTATTGCTCGGTGAATGCTGTCACTCGGTGAATGTTGACACTCAGTGAAATGTAATTGATCGAAACTGTCTGCTTGAATACTAATGAAAACATCTGATCCTTTAAGGATTATCACCTCTAGTGTAAATTAAATGAATAAATAGACCAACACTTTACCACCACCTCATAAATTTAATGTCTTAAAATTTTGTGTAAGTAATATTATCGCACCTTTATCTTAGAAAAAAAGGTGGTTAGTTAAGGTTTGGATATGGCAACAAGATTGTATCTTTTGTACAAAGCCATTATTTTATGTACAAAATTAAAATGCTCACTATATTGTCTCTTTTGTACAAAGTCATTATTTATGTACAAAATTAAAATGCTCACTATAAACATAAATGCTATACATTGTGTTTCATCTTATTAGCATAAATATTATGCAAATACTTCAAGCATGTTAATATTTCAAAGTTAGTATAGTAACGATAATAGAAAATCCAAAGGATTCACAAATATGTTCATACAATGTCTCAAATTTGTTACTATCTAGTTGATTTGATAAGGGAACTCAACATTTAAGTTTATAATTATTTCATAATGAAAGCTTTAGGATTGGACAATGTCCCCATTACTATTTAGGTAACAAGTGCATATATTATAGATATTATAATACATCTTAGTCTAGAATGGTAGACTATGAAAAACATAAACAAATTTCTCAAAAAAAATTTAATAGAAGTAATAAGCTATATTTATTTTTGCAAGGTATCGTCTAGCTAATCATGCTTATCACTATGAAGTTGTTGTAGAAGATGCTATGCAAAGATTATTTGATCAAATTAAAATGATATTTCCAAAAAAAAATTATTGAAAACTTAAGAACTTAAGGGATTACCTTATAAAACCATACTAGTATAATTTAATAAGAGTTCAACTTTACCCCTTTTTGGGATTGTGCATATAAAGTTATTTAAAAAGAGTCCAAAGTTATTATCAAACATGCAATCATGACATGATGATTCAAGTGGGACTAAGTGGTCGATGGTGTATTGCATCCCATCATTTTTAGCTTCTACTCGAATGGCTTTGAGGAAGACAACTAGCATGTGTTGCTAGTGCCATAGAAAGGAAGTTCATAGGACAATCATATAAAAACTTGATGGATCTTTATCTCCAGTTGGTTTATAACCATTCCTATTGTAAAAATTACATGAAATAAAAAGATTACCGCATTTGCATCATTTCAATATATTATGTGATTTCTTATTCAAAAGATGACCACCTTTATTTCAACAATTCTATGAACTTCATTTATGCAAAACTTTGTTATTTTTTGTTCATTTTCATATAGTTAAGAATTAAAATTCAAGGAGTTTATTTAGAAACCTATTTTCTTCACATGCATCTCACTTATAAGATACAAATTTGAGATAAAATTATTAAGTTGGTTAATGTGTCTGTTATATTATAAATACCAAAAATAATAGAAATATAAATCCACATGGATTGTAGTGGATATGTAAAAAAGACATGGAAAGATCTTCAAACTATCAGTCAAAAAGACAACAATGCTCACCAAAATTTGTAGTTATCACACCCATAGTTGGAAAAATCATGGGACTCGCCACAGACTTGACAAGACTGACAAGTCTTGGAGCAGACCGAGTCAACTTGCCACATACTAGGGAGATGAGTCATCCTGGTTTGAGACTCACAAGTCTTTGACCTTGCACTCTCGTGAGTTTGGGTTCAGGACTTGCAAGTCCTTTCTAGAGACTCTTGCGCTCTTCTTAAGATGCCCAGACATTTTTAAAACACATTTTTTCATTTTTTTGACAGTTTTTTGTTGCCAAGAAGGATGTATGTGGATGTAGCCATGAAAATGATGTGTGCCATAGAGTTCAATGTGGTTTTGAAGGTCTTAATTTGTTCTTTCCAATAAGGGCTCTAACCCTTGACCTTATCTTGTAACGCAATAGGGAGCACACCTTGGGTGTTACCCTAGGACCCCGCAAGGGGCGTTTCCCCCAGACCCCACTAGGGGAATTTCCACTTCAACCCACTAGGGTGCTACCCCCGACCCCTACAATGAGTGCTACCCCTTGAATCCCCTGAGGGCATTGCTCCCAAACCCCCATTTGATTTTTAAAGTACATTACAACTTAGAGTTTGCACTGTATGAGTCATTGTCTACACTCTTGCCATTAGCATTTAATCATGAGCGAATAAAGATATAATTACTCCCATATTTGGTATGCATTGTGACATTGTCATCTTTATTATGATTCCACGTATGTAATTTATCAGATATAGTAGTAAACAGTGGAGGTTCTTTGTAATGCCTGAATTATGGATCTTATATTCTCTAAATACATTATTATTATTGTTGTTGTTGTTGTTGTTGTTGTTGTTGTAAAACTATAATTTTCTTCTTTGTTGAGTCATTTCCTGAGTTTTTTACCAAGTCTTGAACTCGAGACTTATTTTGGGCCGTCGAGTCTATGTTGAGTTTGAGTTTTCCAACTATGATCACACCGTAGAAGAAGGAAATATGTAGGCGCTACGTGTTGTGTGCTAAAATATTGAAACACTTCTATAAATCATTCCATCCAAGGTTGCTCAAGAATGAGGCCTCAAATATCGACTCATAGCTCTCTAGTCATGGAGTGCAAAGGCTTGTAATGGAGGCCCTCAGATTGACCTAGTTGTGCCCATGTAAGTACACCATGAAATGAGAGGTTCAATAAATGAAAATGAGATCTACTCTATATGATTGCAGTGCATTAAAGGAAATCAATCTAAATGATAACAATGCGTGATTAATCTATGAAAGGAAATATGCAAGCTAATCTAATATGAATCTAATCTACATGAATAGCCATGGATGCAAGAAGAACAAGACAAGAAGAGAGAAGTTGCAATATTCAAGCTTGAGTGCTCAAATCCTCCTCCAAAATTGCTCTCCAAACCTGTAGGATAACAATACTATGAAAAAGATGATATGAATAAGAAGGAGAGGTCTCCTTATAAAGAAAAGTGAACGGTTGAGATTAAGAGGCAAAAATCAAAGGCTATGATTAAGAGGCAAAAAATCCACCGTTTAAGATGTGATAAAAAGGGAACTTTATTTATTTTTATTTGATTTATTTTCTTTTTCATCAAATAAAGTGCTTTAAGTGGAGATTTTTATTTATTTAATTAAAAGAGGGGTTTTCTTTTAATTAAATAAATTAGAATAACTTTATTTAATTAAATGGGAGGAATTTAATTTAATTAAATAAGAGGAATTTTATTTAATTAAAAGGGAGAAATTTAATTTAATTAAATAAGATGAATTTTATTTAATTAAAAGGGAAATTAAATCTTTTAATTAAATAAAAATGTTCAAACCTTAGGAAATATTGAAATAATTGAATTTAATTACAATTTGATCAAGGAAATTGATTTAAATTGAAAATGGTGCAAACCATTGATTCATGAATTTGATAAATTGATAAAATGATAAATGGGGGCCCATAGTCCAGGCGACCATTTTAGGGTGCATACATTTGCCCCTCTTTGACTAATGTGTGATCATTCTGGGAACACATGTAGTCAAAGAATGCAGTTGAAGTGTGAGATCGATTTGGGATCATGAAACAACACAGACATCAACACCATTGTAAATAAGTAATTGACATCAGAAAAAAGATAAGATGATTGCAAAAAAAGACAAGGTCAACACCATTGTAAATAAGTAATTGACATGTCCGAGATAAGAATCTCAAGCAAGGTTGCCTCAAGCAGAGTGATTGATAGGATTGATAAAGATGAATCAAGGATTGAAATTTGATAGGTACTGATGAATCATTTCATCCAAGGTTGCTCAAGAATGAGGCCTCAAATATCAACTCATAGTTCTCTAGTCATGGAGTGCAAAGGTTTGTAATGGAGGCCCTCAGATTGACCTAGTTGTGCCCATGCAAGTACACCATGAAATGAAAGATTCAATGCATGGAAATGAGATCTACTCTATATCATTGATTGCAATGCATGAAAGGAAATTAATCTAAATGATAACAATGCGTGATTAATCTATGAAAGGAAATATGCAAGCTAATCTAATATGAATCTAATCTACATGAATAGGCATGGATGCAAGAAGAAGAAGACAAGAAGAGAGAAGTTGCAATATCCAAGCTTGAGTGCTCAAATCCTCCTCCAAAATTGCTCTCCAAACCTGCAACATAACAATACTATGAAAAAGATGATATGAA
>MU228428.1:2465099-2477156 GCA_018584345.1 Thuja plicata | reverse complement strand
TTGAAATGAGATAGAGGAGAAACAACAAATTGATAAATTTGATCAAATCAAACTAAAGATAAGGTTCTTGATGTAAGATGAAAGATATAAGGATCACAAAACCAAGGTAGATCATCAAGCACGAAAGGTTATGCCCCAATGTTGAATTAGAAGAAAATAAGTGGGGTGAAAGCGAATGGAAGATAGAAGTTTGGAAGAGGTGGAAAGAAATGGAGAGAAGAAAGAGAATTTTCCCCAAAATCAATCAACATTTTAAGATATAAAATTTTGATTGAGATCACGAAAGAAGATAAGGAAATGAAGATCAGAACGTGATCACAATTGATTAAAATTCTACAAGAAAGATGAAGGAAACCCTCTCAAAATCATAATGCAGCCTAAAAATGCAAATTAACATGAAGTATAACAATGCAAGCTACATGAAAATGCAAAGGTGTACTTGCAATAGAGCAACTGTAACATAGGACTTTGTGTTCATCATTCATTAGAGAATGTTAAGGAACTTATTTTCATCATTGGGCCATTACTAACAGACATCGGAAAATCACACAATCAACACTAGTCACAAGTGCAACTATGAAGATATGAATGTGATTTATATCGGATTGGAATGTGGAAAGATTATAACATAAGCATCAAAGACATAAAGTTCAAGATGACTGTGATGTTAGCTTACCCAATTTAATATAGAAAAACCATGCTCGCATCAAGGCATAGAGGCCAGGATGACCAACAGAATGGTTGTGCAAAAATAGTGAAGCATAAAGAAGGAAGCAAATAAAAACATGCCCCAATTCCTCTAGCTATGCATCACAGAGAGACTTATTAGATAAGGACACTCAACAAAAATCAATAACAGTTAGCACACAAAGAAAATATTATGACATAGCTCAAGCATTAAGTTTTGTGTTTAAAAATTTAAGTGTGTTAACTGATACTGAGTTCTGAGGATAAGGATCGAATGCTCGCAAGCAGGTAAGACCACATGACAAAACAGGGTAAGACCAAACTGATAAGTGTTGAAAAACACTCAATGTCAGGGGTTGTATTGAAAAATATAGTTGAGGTGGTGTTGAAAAATACCATTTGTGGGATGTCCTAAAGACTAACGCATCCAAGAGACCAAAGCTAACACAGTCATGCCCCCTAGACAAAGACAAAGACCAATTCCAAACCAAGGAAACAAGGAAAAGGCATGATGGAGAAAGGCCAAGTATCGAGGACACGTGCTAAGAAACAGGGGTGCAAAGGCCTCAAGTAGCGCCCGTTTCCAGGTTTTCACCACTTGGATTTTATTACAATTTTTTTTCTCTTTCATTTTTTTCATTTTTTTTTTGTTGGAATATATAATTTTTTTGGAGATACATCAAAGTGCCTATTGCTAGGTTTTCACTAACATGATCAGTTTTTCAGGACATTTTCTGATTTTTAGAATTTTTGACAATATATCATTTTTTTGGATTTTTTAGGATCAATAATTATGTACACAAGGATGCCCCCAGACAAAATGGGCATTATGGATAGAACTTCTTCAAGTGCAAGACATTGAGAGGCTCAGGAAGCTGTTCTCCCTCTTCTATAGATAGTAAATAAGCACCTGACCCAAAAGCTGCCATAATGATGTAAGGTCCAAGCCAATTAGGTTCAAATTTGCCCTTTTGATCTCTATGCTGTTGATTCTTAGGATTTTCACGTAGGACAAGATCTCCCACTTGGAATTCTCTAGGGTGAACCTTTTTGTTGAAGGCTTTGGATATGTGCTTTTGATAAACCCTCATATGGTCAAATGATGCTTGACATTTTTCATCTAGAGGTTCTAACTCTTGAAGTCTCATGGCACAGTAGTCTTCATCTGTAACTAGACCATGGAGAGAAACTCGAAGTGAAGGAATCTCAACCTCCAAAGGTAACACTGCTTTAGCGCCATATGCAAGCGCAAAAGGAGTAGCCCCAGTAGGAGTACGAATACTCATTCTATAGGCCCACAAAGAAAAATTTATTTGTAAATTCCAATCTCTACCATTCTTATAGACTATTCTATGCAAGATTTTAAGAATGGTTTTGTTTGATGCTTCTGCTTGACCATTTCCTTGCGGGAAGTAAATGGAGGACCAATGTTGTTTAATCTTAAATTTCTTGCAGAGTTGTTTTAGGTCCTTATTTTTAAACTAGCCTCTATTGTCAGTGATAATCTCGGAAGGCACTCGATATTGATAGATGATATGGTTCAAAATGAATAGAGAAACTATCTTGCCTGAGGCAACAGAAAGTGGGACAACTTCTACCCATTTAGTGAAGTAATCAGTAGCAGTGATAATAAACTTGTGTCCACTTGATGAGTTGGGGTGAATCTTCCCAACAAGATCAAAGGCCCAGCGCTGAAATGGCCAATGAGATATAGAAGGAATGAGCTCCCTGCCTGGAGCATGTATCAGGTTACCATGTTTTTGACACTTTTCACATGACTTTGCAAAAGCTATTGCATCAATATGCATCATAGGCCAATAGTACCCTGCCCTAAGAAACCTTCAGGCCATGGCAAGACCATTGGAATGTCCCCCAAAGATGCCATCGTGGATGTCAACTAACGCTTTGTTGAATTCTTCCTTTTCAAAGAATCTAAGAAGTGTTCCATCTAGACCCCTCCTATACAAATCACCAGTAATAAGGGAATGGTGAGAGGCATTTCGGGTAAGGTTTCTGCGTTCAGATCGGTTAAAGGTTTCAGGTATAATGCCATCACGAAGATATGAGTAAATGGCACCATAACAGGATGACTCATGACCAAAAAGTGTATAGATGACATGGCTTTCTTGGTAGTCAAAGATAGGGTGATGTAGCTCTTCCACCAGGAATTCAAATATGGATTCATGTTTCTCTAACTGAAGGAGTGAAGCAAGTGTAGCCATAGCATCAACTAATTTGTTTTTTTCTCTAGGGATTTGCTGAAATGTGACAAATGTGAAGTATCATTTCAAGGAATCAACCATTTTCTTGTAAGGTACCATTTTCTCATGTTTTGTTCGATATTCATCATTAACTTGGTTGATTATCAGCTGTGAATCCCCATAGATGTTTAACTCTATGATTCTCTATTATATGGCCATATTAAGTTCATTAGTTAATGCTTCATACTCAACAATATTGTTTGTACATGAGAATAATAACTTATAAGACTTAGGAATTGTGTACCCAAGAGGAGAAACAAATAAAACACCGGCTCCTGAACCATTTTTCATAAAGGATCCATCAAAGAACATCTTCCATGTTCTTTTAGTCATATACATGAGGTGCTCATCTGGGAAGTCAACTTTAATAGGTGCATTATGTTGTATTGGGAAATCAGCCAATTGATCTGCTATGGCTTGTCCTTTGATTTCTTTACACTCAATGTACTCTATGTCAAATTTTGAGAGTATCATCATCCATTTAGCAAGTCTACCTGTGAGGGCAACCTTACTTAGCAAGTATTTGAGTGGATCTATTTTTGCTATGAGGTTTATAGTGTGTGCAAGCATGTAATGTCGCAAATTTTGGGAAGAAAACACAATGAAAAGGCAAGATTTCTTAATGCTAGTGTAGTTAACTTCATATGAAACAAGAGTAGGGCTGATGTAGTATATTGCTCTTTCTTTCCCATTTTCATCAAGTTGAGCTAGTAATTCCCCCAGGGAAGATTTTGTCACTGAAATGTATAGAATAAGTGGTTTCCCTAGGATAGGAGCCATTAAAATAGGAGGATTTGCCAAGTATTCCTTGATTTGATCTATGCTCTTTTGACAATCCTCATTCCAAACACATTTGACTTCTTTATGTAAGTTCTTGTTGGGTTGAGCTCTATTGGCCAATTGTGAAATAAATCTCCTTATAGATTGAAGACGTCCTTGAAGACTCCTCATTTGACTAATGTTTTTAGGAGGTGGCATATCTATGATTGCTTGAACTTTTTCAAGGTCCTCTATTCCTTTTGCTGAAATGATGAAGCCATGTAGTTTTCCAGAGGTGAATCCAAATGCACACTTTTTAGGATTTAACCTTAGTTGAAACTGTTCCATGCAATCTAGAATGACTTCTAAATCGTCTAAGTGTGTATCTCTTTGTTTAGACTTGGCCAAGGTATCATCCAAATAATCTTCCATATTTTTATGCATCATATCATGAAAAATGGTTGTCATAGCTCTTTGATAGGTGGCTCCTGCATTGTTTAATCCAAAAGGCATAACATTCCAACAATATGTACCCCATGCACAAGTGAATGCAGTCTTTTCTTGATCTTTAGGAGCTATCTTAATCTCTTTGTACCCAAAAAAACCATCCATCAAAGAATAAATCTCATAACCCACAGTCATATCCACTATCATGTCTATATTGGGGAGTGGAAAGTCATCCTTTGGGCATGTTCTATTGAGATCTCTAAAATCTGTGCAAACTCGAATGGATTTATCATGTTTGGAAACTGGTACAATGTTTGATATCCATTCAGCATAGGCAATAGCTCTTACAAATTTTGCACCAAGGAGTTTCTCTAATTCTACTTTGACTAGAAGAGCTATGTGAGGATGCATCTTTCTTAATTTTTGTTTAACTGGTTTGACATTTGAAGCTATGGACAAGTGATGCATAATAAGATTTATATCCAATCCTAGCATATCTGAATAATTCCATGCAAAAATGATCTTCTTTTTCTGTAACAACTTAGTGTAAGATTTTTTTTCTTGAGGTGACAAGGACTCAGCCAAGTGTACTATTTGTGGAGCCTCATCAAACCCAAATTAACTGCTTGTGTTGGCTTGATAAGAACTAAAGATTGATCTTGAAAATAGCTAGGGAGACAATCAAGTACCTCATCCTTAGGTTCCTCAGAGTGGTTTTCACCTTCGGATATGTCATTTATTTTTACTTTTTTTGGTTCTGACACCGCTATACAGTGGTTTTCGCCATCAAAATACCTATTCTTTTGATTTTTTTTCCTTTTATCTTTTGACAAACGTACTTGATGTCTGGCTCTTTCATATTGGTAGTCGGTTCACTGGTGGAAGAGACTACAGGTTCAATGGCATTTAGATAACAAGCTATCTCATAATCATTTTGGAATGTTAAAAGCTTAGGTTCTTGATAGCGTTGGGACCAATCAATGAGGTCAAGATGAAGAAGGGATAGGTCAATGACTGGCTCAAGGTTATAAATGTGGATGATATTATCACTAGTGACTGAAGAGTCAGAGTTCGCCAAGTATCCCTCCAAGCTACCCAAATCAGGATTCATCCTACCAAGCGAAAAATCATCCACTAAAGAAACATGTGGGTTCAAAACCTCTAATCCTACATGTGACTCGTTGGCTACCTCGAGTTGAGAACTAAAAGTGTGAATAACATCAATATCTCTATCAACCGTGGATGGCTCCAAAAAAGAGTCCCATTCATACTCATTAGAAATTGTATCTGAACTGTGACTAGGATGCTTACACCATGAATGTTTGGGACATCTTGATGTAGAAGGTCCAGTTTCATCAAAAGTAGCACTATCTCTTTCCATTAAACGAACAAGATTATTTCATTGACGCTCTCTCAAAGGATCTTCTATATCTAATTCTTAATCTAAAGTTGCAACTGATGTATGGGTTACTGAAATATCTGAATCTCCCCAAAGGAGAGTAGTGGAAGGGACCCAATCTTCACACATATCCTGTTGATTTGTCAAATTAGGTACATACTCTGGTTCATCATCACTATCCCACTTTTTAAAGAGAGGATTAGTGCGCTTGTTGTAATTCGCAAATCCTAGGCCAACTGGCTTCTCAAACTTGCGTCCAAATTGAGCATGATCAAGAGGTTCAGACCTAGCATCCAAATTGTGATTAAGAGGGCCATACCCAGGATAGACCATCTTTTTGACAAAGGTATACCCTCTTCCATAAGTCTTAGGAGAGGGAGAGAAGCTCTCATTATGCATGTATTTCTCTTCTCTATAGATCCAATCTCTAACAAATGTTTCCTCTTTCTCATCTTGCATAGGCACTGATGATTCTACAAATTTTCCAAATAAAGTCATAGCTGAAGAGGAAGGCTTCTTTTCTTTTGAAGGTTTTCCATAAGACCGAGGTGAAAATGGTAATGTCGTGAGGGAGTTGAGTTGGTACCCCCCATACCAAGGTCTATTGACTTAAGCTTGTCTTTACATTCAGCTAAGGTTGCATCAAAATCTTTTGCTTCTCTATTGAGGGGAACATGAGCCCCTGCTGAAATTGAATTAACAGATAAAGTGTTATCCCCAGGTATACAAATCTCTATTCCATTGTAGGGGAACATAACACATTGGTGATAGATAGATGACACTGCTTGCATATCATGAATCCATGGTCTACCAAGTAAGATATTATACGCAAGGGGTCCAACATCAACTTTTTGAAATAAAATATCCTTTTGAAAAGGGCCAATCCTAACAGGAAGGATGGCCAACCCCTTGGAACTTCTTTCTGCCTCATCATAGGCTTTGATAGTAATCCTTTTTTCTGGTATCTATAACCTCTTTAGAATAACCCAATTCTTTCAAAACACTAAAAGAACAAATATTAAGCCCAACACCCCCATCTATCAACACGCGCCTGACACGGGTGCGATGGATCATGACCTCAATGTGAAGGGCAAGATTGTGCAGATGGCTCAAGGCTTTATCATCATCTTTTGAAAATGAAAGGAAATGAGGGGTAGCAATATGATTAACCATATTTTGGAATTGATCAATATCTGAGTTGTTGGGGACATTTGCCGTGCGCAAAGCATCCTCAAGGATTTGTTTATGTCTAGGGGACAACTCTAAGAGCTCAAAGATTGAAATCTGAGCGGGAATTCTCTGTAACTGATCCACAAGATTGTAGTTTGACTTAGGATTAACAGTTGGCTTCAAGGTGACAAGCTTGGATGTCACTTGCATAGTTTTACTTGATTGGCTCTAATTGGGTTCTCTAATGACAACGGGACCTTGACTTCGGGTAACAACATTAAGGGCTTGAGACGACCATCTAGATTTGGGACCCCTTAGCACCACAACAGGTTCTCTATCAAAAATAGGAGGAGATTCTTCATCTAGATCATAACCATAAGGATCTCTTCCACTCATCATATTAATATTTTCTTCAAAAACTTCAAGCATATTGATAACATTCTACGCATCTATGTAAGTATAATTGACCTCAGCTTTGCCATTCTTAACTTTAGAGGTTTGCCCCTTTTCATATTTGGGCAAAGGTTCCTTGAATGCCTTATGATCGGCGTTGGTGTTCAATCCATCTACTGTAAGTTGTCCATTCTCAATGAGATCTTGAAAAATATGCTTGAGTCTCCAACAATGTTCAACGTCATGTCCAATACCATTATGGAATATGCAATAGGCTTTCTACTTCCACCAATGTGGTTTAACTTCTGGTATACAAAAATTTGCAACATCATGAGGATGTGCCAGATTGTTATCAATAAGTTTCTTTAAAATTTTCTCATATGACTCACCAAGTTTTGCAAATTGATGCTTTTCACTCTTAGGCTTACCTTGGTAGCTTGGCTTACTTTCTTGTTGATTAGATGTATTGAGTTTCATAGCTTGAACCTTACTAGATAAATGTAGCACAGGTTGATCTTTAGGTTGGGAGGAATCCACAACCCCATCATTAACCACTTGTTTTTTCCTATTCCAATATTGGTTCTTCCCTATATCCTTGTCAGAGTTGTTGTTTTGACCATTGTTGTTGTTACTTCTATGTTTGGTCAAAATTCCTTGTTCTCTCAAAACATCCTCAATTCTACATGCAATTTCAACCATGGTGTCAAATGAATCAAAAAACATTTTCTTAACTTCATACCGCATTTCGGGGACCAAATTATTAACAAGAATGTCAATCTTTTCATTGTTAGGAATAGTTCTAGGATAGCAAGAGAATTTTTGTCTCCACCTTTGCGAGAAAGTAACAAAGGCTTCTCCTTGATTATGCTTTAAGCTACATAAGTCCAACAAAGTGATAGATCTTGAAACATTGTATGCAAAGTGTTGAACAAATCTATGAACAAGTGCTTTGAAGGTCTTAATAGGGGGATTTATCTTAGTAAACTATTCCATTTCTTGTCCCTGAAGACTTCGTGGGAACAACCTCATAAGGTATGAGTCATCTTGATGGAACTCAAAACTTGTGGTATAACACTAGTGCACATGATCATGTGGATCTCCACTCCCATCATATTTGTCATATTGAGGAACCTCAACCTTTCTATGAAATTCTTTCATGTCAACACTCTTATCAAAAGGATTAGGACAAATCGAGTCCAATGAGAAAGAATTCTTAGGTGCAGACATCTGGTCTATTGTTCTTTGCAATGCATCAAGTTTCTTCTCTTGGGATGGACCTTGCTTCTTAATCTTTCTATCCACATCAAAGTTTTAAGGCACTCTATCACCCTTGTTGATTAGGCTCTCTAGGAACTTATCCTTGTTTTTCTCCACATATTTCTCCACATACTATTGAAAAAGTGGCACTTGTTGCATTTGCATAAACTCTTGGGAGGTGCGATCAAAGATTGAGCTACAACCCCCATATTGTGAACCATAATGAGCACGTTATGAAGGTGGCTTGAGTTTCGAGGAGGGGTTTGTCTCCTATAATGATCATGTCTAGAGACTCTTCTTCCTCTGGGGCTAGGAGATCATGATGGTGATCTTGAATGTCTCCTACATCTAGGAGTCCTAGGAGGAGTGGATGGAGGAGAACTATTTGCACCACCAACATGCATGTTATTGAATGGATCATCAAGTTGTCAATCCAAGAGCCTATCTCGCTCTTCCTGAAAGGCTTTCCTTTCCATTTCCATCAAAGTTTGTTTCTCCATCTCTGGGTGTCTAATTTATTCTTCCTTATGAGCTTGTTCATCTTGGAAAGCTTTCTTTTCATGCTCAATCCTCTTGAGTCTGTCACTCATGTAATTGGTAGGTGAGCTTGGTCTCAAATTTTGAAACAAGTTGTTGGTATAAGTTGTATTTATGTGAGCATCATAAGGTTCTCCATGTTGGATTTCATGTTGTGATTGGTTACCTTGATAAGCATGTCTCTTACCTCTCTCTCTCTCAGCCCTTTGGTGCACATCTAGATATCTTGTTGAAATAAGGGGTGAGGTCGGTCTACTGCCATGAGAGGAACCACTGAATGAAATAATATCTCTACTCTTTGTAAACATATCATCATAACATTTATCCCTGGCCTCCTTCTCTCTCCGAGACATTGTATGACTCATATCCATAGAAGAGCGAGAAGATGCTAAGGGGATACCCAACTCACTAAGATGACTCTTGGAATCAAACCACACTTTTGAAGTATTCCTAGGCGATTGATCAAATATGGGTTCCTTTCCCTTATGTTTTTGGTGAGTTTGAACTAAAGGTAATTGGTTAAAAACCACTTGAGGTTGTTTTCCCTAATTTACTTGATATCTTGTTGTAACTGGCATGAAAGAAAAGGTACTAGTTGATAGGATTACTGTAAGGAACATTGGTACCAAACTAGGATAGAAAAGACACTAACTTGTCCAAAAAGAAGTGATAAGATAGAAATTTGCAAAGAGGCATAAGCCAACACTAGCACAGAGGTGCCCAATAAATTTGGGTGAATACCCTAGCACATTATGGATTAGGAGGATGGTCTTACCCAAATTATATTAATTGAGATTGAATTTTTATAAAAGTGGATGGACAAGAGACTACCAAAACTCTCCAAGTGTATTATCAAAGAATCTAAAGGTTTATCTTTTCAACAAGGTTGGTTCCTAGCTCACCATGCTTCCAAGCAAGGTCACTTGTGAAATCAAAGATTTCTAATTCAAGAGGTCAAAATGCAAGAATCCTAAGGTAAACAAGCTTCTAACAGTGGGGTAAGTAATCCAATCTGACCCGGATCAACCTAGAAAACCAAAAATGATAGGATAGCAAGCTAAAGAAGCTAAAAAATGACAGCAAACAACTCACTGGCAGATAGTTTCGCGTGACAAAATACTTTCTCGTGAGAGGATTAGCACAGGACCGTGCAACAAAATGCTCAGAGCCGCGTGAAGAAAGACTAGACTGGTGTGACAGGGTAACAGTAAACTGATAGAAATTTTGCAAAATATCACACGAGGATTCTTAGATAGCCACATGAGGAAATGCAGTGAATGGCGTGAAGAAATAGTTTTCTAATGTGAGGAAAGGACACAGAACTCAGTTTTTTATTGTTTTAATTGACCAACTAGATGCATTAATAGATTTTATCATCAATTAGACACGCAAAACAACAATTAGGGAGTGCAAGAAATCAATTGTTTTCAAACAATGAGCAAGGGATAAAGCAACCTTGCACATGAACATGGACAGTGTCATAGTATTTCTACTCCATAAGAATGCTACTTGTGTATGTTCTCAAATGTTTTCCAATCACGCACATAGTCCTAGAAAATAAAAAGTTGGTTGCACTATGGTTCTTAGTAATGGATTGACTCTGCAACTTTTGCAATCTCAAGTGGGTGAAATCCAATCCCAGCGCACTAAGGTTTTGACACAGTCTAAGAATTTAATCAATCAGGAGCTGCTGAGGCGATCTAAAAACCCACAAGAAACTACACCCGTGGAGATTTCTTCCACAAGGAAATTTATATAGCAGTTGTTGCTACCATGGAAAAAATGGCTATTACCGATTGAGGTTCCGTCCACATGGTTTATCCAATAAAGGGAATGTCCACTACGGTTAACCCTCTCTAACAAGGAAGACTCACAATATAGACCACATGGGGACTTGGTTTGGATTCAAGGGTTCCAAGTTTCTGATTCTCCCAAAAGGGAAAAGAGCATAATCCTTTAGCTTCTTCACCTTACCGAAACATAGAAAACAAGATTAATTGACCCACTAACTTGAAATCACCTCACCCAAGATAAAATCAACAACAATGACCACCAATCTCAAGAGAGAAAGTACCTATCAAAGTTGAAGACTAAACCAAGTGACCTAATAACAAATCCTTCCCTACCTACAAGGGGATCTATCGTCAAGAAGGGATTCGCATGTAAGACAAGCGGATGAAGCCCATTCTCTCAAGATCACCACAAATAGTGTTTAATTGGCCTAATTACTATGTGAAACATATATGCAAGAAAGAAAATCTAGGTCCATATTTAGAGCACCAATTGGAAATGTGATCTATGAAAGCAACAAACACTCAAGCTAAACACATGAGATGCTCATTTTATTTTCAAAAACCAAATGTTATAAAGATACAACAAAATACCTCAAATCCAATGCAACACGAATCATTTTGTTGTTTATCCAAGCAAGTCCAAATCAGTAACATCAACAGAAACAATAAATCACAAACCATTAGAAATAGTAAACATTAGTGGTTAGCAAGAAAAAAAGAGATATATAAATATAGTAATGAAAAACATATCTCTGGTACGGAATCTCACACGAAGAAAAACACAGTGCCGCACAAGGATTCACACAATGTCACATGAGGAAATAGATATCTCATGTGAAGAAGTGAATAGCCACACGAAACAGTGCATAGATAGCATAAAAAATAGAAAATAACAAATTAGTCCAGATCTGCAGCCTGGTGCCAGAACTCGTGAGAGGATTCACAAAGAGCTGTGCGAGGAAATGCACAAAGTCATGCAAGAAAACATAGAATCAGCAAAGTCTCGCCTGGGAACCTGCAAAATGTCGTGAAAGATTTCCCAATAGAAAAAAAAACTGCAAGTACGGAAAAGATGAAAATCTTAAAAATAAATGATGAAAAATAGCCAAAGTGACAGAAAATGAATCTTCAGCCCCACGGTGGGTGCCAAAAATGTGTGCTAAAATGTTGACACACTTCTATGAATCATTCCATCCAAGGTTGCTCAAGAATGAGGCCTCAAATATAGACTCATAGCTCTCTAGTCATGGAGTGCAAAGGTTTGTAATGGAGGCCCTCAGATTGACCTAGTTGTGCCCATGCAAGTACACCATGAAATGAGAGATTCAATGCATGAAAATGAGATCTACTCTAT
>MU228428.1:2444260-2460234 GCA_018584345.1 Thuja plicata | reverse complement strand
ATCAAATCTATAGTGAAATTTGTATTAATTGTTTTCATGCTTTTGAGTTTAAATTGCCTAATTAGATCAATTTCAATTTGGATTAAGGATATGTTGATTTTATTTGCAATTCATTTACATATCTAACGTCTCAATTTCATCTCTCAAGATTTCTAGTTTAAATGCAATTTCAATTCTAGATTAAGAGCATTTGAATTCTAGATTAAGAGTATTTCATTCCATAGATTAGTTGCAATTTCAATTCTAGACTAGTTGCATTTGATTCCATAGATTAATTGCAATTCATTTCTAGATTAAGAGCAATCTCATTTCATAGATTAATTGTAGTGCATTCATGGATTAATGGCAATTTCATCTTCTCTCATGCTTTAGAAATCCTCCATGTTAGCAATGGTCAGGTTGTTGGCTCTTGTTTTGAGAATAAATTCGACATCCACAACTAATTAGGAGGCAGCAAGTCGCTTCAACTGAATTTTCAGGATAAATGATTCATGTTTGTCTTTGTGAATTGAATAATTGAGTAAAGACTATGTTGAGTTTGTGCCTGATTTAGAGGTCACATTCAAGCACACACATTTTGGCGTCCACTATGGGGTAGAAAAAATGATTTTTGGCCTCATTTTAAAACTTTTTGGCTGTGATTTGGGAACTCTGTCGTACGTCCATACTGCACTTGTAGGGAGTATCACGTGAAGTTTTGCGTTGAGCCACATGAAGTTTTTCTCTCTGTAGTTCTCTATCACGCGAAGAAACAGAAAGCTCACGTGCTTCGAAGCACTTGCTCGCGCGAACTTTAGCGGACAGACACTTAAATTTTAGAATTTGTAATCTGCTATTTTTATTTTCTGACATCTATTTTCTGCTGTGATTTTTTTGTTTCTAATTTCTAATGCAGCATAACAGTGGTTTGCAGGTTCGCTTGTCAAAGATCAAAAACTCTCTAACAGTTTGCTTGCAGGACGATTGTCAAAGGCATAATTAAAACGTCATGTTTGTTTACTATTTTTCATTCACATAGCTTAAATAAGGCTTTGTTAAAATTTCGTAAGGATCCCAATAGCAAAGTAGGGGAATAGGATCTTCATTACATGGAAGTGATGCCCATTAATGAAACTGAGACCCAAATGTTGTTAGCATGAAGGATACTTGGGGAAGCAAAGCAAGATAGCGAATCTTTAGCACTTCTACTTGTTAGGGGATTATGCTCTTCTCTCTTTTAGAGAATCAGAAACCCAAAGGCTTGTGGATTTGGTGGAGTGAAACTATCTCGGTGATGAATATGCTTGATGTGTTTGGGTGAGGTGAAAAGGTAGAGAAGTATGCTCTTCTCTCTTTGAGAGAATCAGAAAATCAAACCCTTGGATCCGAACCAAGTTGTGTCACCTTTAGAGGGCTTGCCAGAAGTTGAACCTTCAGGAATGACCCAAGTGAGTCCACACCTTTCGCCATTGATTCCACCTCACTCTAATAAAGTTTGCTTTGTTGTAGTCTAAAGACTCCAAAGCCATGGTAACTTCTTTCTCATGATTTTGACTATCATCGTGAGAAAGCCTTGTTTGTCGTACTGAGCGACGCCACTCCCAACCTTTCTTGCAAGGGTGTATGACTTACAAGTGTTGGTGTGGCTACGAGGCCCTAGCTCTATATCAGAGGCACTGAAGGTTATTGTGAATGGAAGCCTATTAAACACTCTTTTAGTTAGATGCCTACCCGGTTCACCTCCAAAAGGAGACATAATCTATGCACAGGGAGAGGGAAGAATCTCTCCCCTAGATTCTTGACATAGGTATGCACCTGGATGCTTGAAGTGGTATATGATGCTAGCCCCTGTTTAAGGGTAACCTTCGAACATATATACTTAGTCCTTGGAAACACCAAAAACACAGGCGCTCTTTTGAGGGTGACACTGCTGTGTGAGGTGCATGCATATGCATAAGACATCGGGGCACAAATTTTGTCTTCTAAACCAATTTTCTTTGTAGGGATAATTGATTGTTTTTTCTTGAGTCTTAAACTGTCTGAATCATCATCAAACCAAGACTCCCATTGTTCTACCAATTTGCTTTGTCCTTGGTAGAATTGTTTTCGACTACTGCTTGTGTCACCATTGCTTGATTGAAAATTTGTGTCTTTAAATGAATGCTTGTCACCTTGAAATGGAGATTGCTGATTTGTGTCATCATAAAACTGCCTTGAACCTAAAAATTTTGTCAGAGAACAGTTCCTTCTATGTCTCAAAATCTGGTTTTATCTAAAAAATTGAGTCTGTTTACCAAAATTTGGTCTTTTCTCGCGTGAACTTTCAGAAACCTGGCACTTGCTCACACAAGCTGGAATTTTCTCACGTGAAGTTTAGCACTTTCTTGTGTGGTGAGGCATTTCCTCGTGTGGGTCTGTAGCCTGGCATCCAAAACAGTGACCTTTTTCCTGTTAACTGGTGAACTTTTTGCCTGATCTGCCTTTTGTCTGGGATCTGATTGCTTATTTCCTCATTGCCTACAGTCTGAAACTAGTTGCTTCAGGTTGTGAACTGACTGATCCTTACTCAAACTTGTCTTGTCTCTTTGTCTCTATCCTATCTCTTTGTGTTTTTGTACCTTGCGACACGATTGTCATATCTCGGCTGTTCTAGCCATACTCTTGATGACTCGTGTTGGGTGCATCTCACACCTTGGCTATTCTAGCCTATTACCTCTTTTTTTTGATACCTCTAGAGATAGAGTTCTAAGTCAGATCTTAAGTTTCCTCTCATTTCAGCTTCGTCTATGCCTGTTATGACTAGGAGCGGTAATATTTTTCCCATACGCAGTTTTGGAGTAGGTAGAAGTAAACCTCGCAATCAAGGAAAAGGTCATTCTAAACCCGTTATTCAAGTTGATAATCAAGAGGGATCCTCACATTCCTCTTCCCATTTTAGTATAGATCCAAGTCCTAATCAGAAACTAGTGCTTCAGTTTTGTTCTAATTCGTTGTTTCAAGATTAGCATAATCCATTTCTTTTAGATCAACTAGGCTTCAAAAAATCACCCATTTGGATTGATCCTTTTAATGATCCTCATTTCCTTAGTGATCCTTTTCAACACTTCAATCCTTTTGATTTTCCAAAGAGCACATTGGCTATGAGTCCTCCACGTGATACTTACACTCATACTGAAGGAGTGCACACAGAACAATCTCGCGTTGACAAGATGACATCTCCTTTTGATTACACACAAGGTCATGACCAATCCCAACATGAACAAGGTCATCAAGAAGAAGAACATCACCAAGGTCAAGATCAGACTTATAGTATTTATGAAATCCTTGTCAATGATGATGAGCCAATAAATCAAAATGACATAGACGCAACAAAGTCTAATAAATCTCTCATCAAAATGATGGAAATACTCCTCGCGAAAGACAAAGAAAAATACTTCTTAGATTTGGCAAAACAAGGGGTCAAGTTACCCGCAAACTTCCAAGTGGAAACACTTGTTGCTAAGGAAGAGGAAAGTGAGACCTCGAAGTTGCATAAGATAATTCAAGACATGCAAGGTCAAATCAGCCAACTTATGAAAGATAAGGACAAACCAACGCAACAATTTACAATGGAAAGTATATGTCCTTTTCCAATTGTTAAGAGTATTGTTATGCCACCTTTTCCCAAAGGTGTAGAACTCCCCAAATATGACAAGTATCTAGGTACCACTGATCCTCAGGATCATTTAAGAGAATTTGGTGCCTTATCGATGGAGTTTATACATGATCAAACATATTTGATTTGTCTTTTTCCATGAAGTTTGGGCGGTCCCGCCATGGAGTGGTTCTCACGACTACCCACTAGTATCAAGACTTTTGACGAGATTGCCAACCTCTTTATACAACACTATTCTCACAATATTCAACATCCTGTCAATATAAGGGACCTTTGCAACCTCAAGCAAAGGCAAGGGGAACCATTCTTAACATTTCTCCAAAGATGGAGACAACTGTGCACAAAGTACCCTCGCAAAATACCCGAGTCCAATAAACTCAATATATTCTTGGATAATCTCACCCCTAATTTTGGGTATCAAGTCCAACTTTAAGGTCCCCTTAACTTTGATAGTATGATAAAACAAGTTGTGAGAATAGAAGCATTCATGGTTAAAAAGGTGAATTGACCTTGAATAAAGATAACAAACAAAACTCCTCATCTTCCAACAAAGATAAAGGAAAATTTTCCAAAAAAAATAGGGATGTTGTGAAAGATGGGGTGGTCGATAACGTGACTTCAACTTCTTTGAAACCGGTCTTCAATCTCACCTCTGGTATACAAGCAACCAAAGTTGTTGAAAAGGCTGCAACCAATACTCAACAGCCTTCTAAATTTTTTGGCAACAAACCTTGGGCAACGCAACCAAAGCGTGAATTTACCTCTTTGGGAGAACCGCTTGAGGTGGTTTTCAAAACGTTGGTACAAAATAAGATTCTGGCTCCTCTGGAGAAACGTCTATACGATCCTCAACTATAACCTCATTGGTGGAATGAGAATGCTTATTGTGACTACCATCAAAACAAAGGTCATAAGACTGCTACATGTCTCCAATTACGTCATAAAGTCCAAGATTTGATTGATAACAAGATTATCGTTGTGGAGAGTCATAACAAGAATTCAAATCATCAAGCTTTTAAAGATCCCTTTCCTCATCACGAGAAAGGTGAATCCTCCAATGCTCAGAATAATAATTCCAAAGTTAATTACGCACATACCACTTACGATAATGTTATCAACATGATTGAACCAGTGGAAGTGGAATATTGAAATATGTTTACTAGTAAGGGAAGTGGGAATACTTCTAAACCCAGAACCCCATTTGTCTTGAGAGGCCCTGGGTCTCGATTATTAGAATCTGAAACATCTCAAGATTGTGCGAACGTTGTTACTAGATCTCAAGCTAAAATCACTATCAAGGGTCCTAACCCTTTTGCTGCGACGTCCGTGCCAAAAAAAATTGTGGATAAGACTGTTGTTGGCATTGCCAACAAGACCACGAAGGTGGTCCCTATGCCTCCTACTGCTGGTTATAGTATTCTTGACTAGCTTCAAAGGACCAATGCTCAAATAACTATTTTTGAGCTATTGAAGATCTCGCCTGCTCATAGGTAGATTCTGGACAAGGCTCTCATAGAAGCTAATGTCCCCAAAGATATCAATCTAGTTCAGTTTCAATCCATGGTGGGGCACCTGACTTCACCGCATTATTTGTCCTTATCTAAAGAAGATGATCACTCAATTAGTCACCCGCACAATGCTCCTCTGCACATAGAAGTCATGACAGGCAAACAACTAGTCTGTCATGTCCTCATTGACAATGGTTCTGGTCTTAATATTTTCTCCGCTCATTTTCTTGCTCAACTAGGGTATGGCGAGGATCACATAGAGTCTTGCAAAAGAATTACCATTAAAGCCTATGATGAAGAAGAGAGAAAATTTAAAGGTCTAGTTGTGCTACCCATTTGGGTTGGTCCAGTTGAAAGAGACGTCACATGTCAGGTGCTAGACCTTCCTCTTGTGTATAATATCTTGCTAGGGATACTGTGGATCCATGAGATGCAAGTGGTTCCTTCTGCATACCATCAGTGTATCAAGTTTTCTTTTCAAGGCGTAGAGGTGACAATTCCTGCCAGCATGGGCTCTTCTTGTAATGCCCTCACTCAATCAGTTGATAGTCTTATTCCAACTAATAGAGAATACACAGAACTCTATGATGCCAAGCTCAGAGATATGGAACAAACCCTGAAGATTACAGACATAGGCATGGGTGGATATCAAATAGAACCCGTGCTATCTTTAGCAGGTCTACCTCTGTCTCCCTATTCTTATGGGAGACCTTCTGAGAAAAATAGATCTTCTGCTACTCCTGAGGTAGTTTATGATGGTGTCTTTGTACGGTCCTCTACACAATTAGAAGATGAAGATGAGGAAAGAGCTATTAAGGCTTGGATTTGTAAAGGAAAGAACGTAGCTGAATAGACTTCCCTAGCTTGAGAACTAAACCCCAACAATGAAGGTCTTAAGATTATGAAACATTTTGGGTACAAAGGGAGTGGCCCAATAGGGGTGAATGGAAATGGGTTACTAGAACCTATTCAATCTATAGGTCAAAAGATAAAAGACACCACTAGTTTAGGTTTCAAAAAGATCCTGTTCCATCTAGGGATCAATAAATTTGTGCCAGAAGTAGAACCTGCACCAAAACCTGAAGGTGCAGCTACAATTGACACCATAGAAGATAGCTCGGATGAGGATTGTTTTCCTTATCCCATTCCTCCAGACCTAGCAGCATTCTTTGCTGAACCAGAAAAATTTGTACCACGCGTCAGTATAGCTAAGAGTGACAGCGATTCTGATAAAACCACTCCCCTTGATGCACTAACCTATGATCAATGGAAAGACTTGCAAGATCCAAACTTCCAAGGTGAAAGATATGTACTACCAAAATTTCAAGAATAGTTGGCACGAGAACAAGCTGGTATTGCAAGAACTCCTAAACCTTCATGGTGAAAGCACCCAAGTCAGAGTTCGGATACAGACTCTCATGAATATGAGTTTGATAGTTTGTTAGAAGGATCTTATGAAAAACTTCTCGACATAAGTGAGGGGTCTAGTGAAAGGTCTAACAAGTCTGAGTCTATAAATGTTAACATGTCTTCTACTTCGGTTGTTAGGGATCAAAAGGATTCAAACACACCTTTGGATGAGATCAGTTTAGCTCTCAGCTTGCTAGTTAACACTTTCGATGACTATACTATGAACGCACTTGAACCTGTCACACCTCTTTCCCTCCAACATCCTGAATTAATAGACTAGAATTCCCCTTCTTCATCCAGTGAAGTCCTTACATTCCAGAATGATTACACCCTAGCCTGCTACCTTCATGCTATGGAACCTGTGACGTCCTCCACTAGTGAAGAAAGTGTCAACATCACTGAGGCTAACATCAAGTATCTTAGTCAGAAAATTAAAAGAAGAAAAAATAGGCACTCTGATGGTGAAAACCACATTGTGGCATTATCAAAGCCAAAAAAAGTAAAAAGAAAAGATGTATCCGAAGGTGAAAACCTCTCTAAGGTGCCTAAGGATGAGATACTTGATGTGCTTCTAAGTCACTTCCAGGAATGTTCATCAGTGTTAATTGAGCCAACTCGGCCGATAAATATGGGAACAGAGGAACATCCACACATCATTCATGTGGCCAAGTCATTGTCTACAGAGGAACTTAAGGAATTCACATAATTCTTCCAGGAGAAAAAGATAAATTTTGCATGGACGTATTCTGACATGCCAGGTGTGGATCTTGATCTCATTATGCATCACTTATTAATCGCTCCAGGTGTGAAACCAGTTAAACAAAAACTTAGAAAGATGCATCCGCATGTGGCTTTATTGATCAAGGCAGAATTGGAAAAAATTCTAAAAGTTGGGTACATCTGAGTGATTGATTATGTAGAGTGGATCTCTAATATAGTCCCAATGACTAAACATGAAAAATCTATCAGGGTCTGCACTGACTTTAGAGATTTAAATTTGGCATTTCCCAAAGATGATTTTCCGCTTCCCAATATTGACATGATCGTGGACATGACAGCAAGATATGAGATGTATTTGCTAATGGACGGTTTCTCCAGCTATAATCAAATCAAAATTGCGCTAGAGGACTAAGAGAAGACCGCTTTTACTTGTGCATGGGGTACATTTTGCTAGAATGTTATGCCCTTTGGTCTAAAAAATGCCAGAGCTACTTATCAAAGAGCAGTCACTACAATATTTCATGACATGATGCATAGAACGATGGAGGACTACATGGATGACACACTTGCTAAAAGTATGGATAGAAAGACACATCTCACTGATCTAGGTCCCATACTAGATCGTATGGAAAAATTCAGGTTGCGTCTTAACCCTAAGAAATGTGCATTTGGGGTTACTTCAGGAAAATTATTGGTCTATATCATCTCCGCTAAAGGAATTGAGGTGGATCCAGCAAAGGTAAAAGATATAATGAAAATGCCTCCACCTCGTAACATCAAACAAATAAGAGGTCTCCAAGGTCAGCTCAAATCTATCAGGTGTTTCATATCGCAGCTAGCTGACAAGTCACAACCATTCACCAAAACTCTGCATAAAGGTGTGACTTATGACTGGAACAAAGAATGGTAACAAGGCTTTCAACAGATCAAGCAATATCTAGCCAATCTACCCATATTGATGCCTCCCATTCAGGGGAAGCCTTTGATCTTATATATCTCAGTGATGAAAACATCCTTGGTTGCTCTCTTGGCCCAAGAAGATCAAAATCATAAAGAAAGAGCCATTTACTACATCAGCAGAACATTGGTCTCTTACGAAAGGAATTATTCTGTAATTGAGAAGGCTTGCCTAGCAGTGGTGTTCGCTTCCTAGAAGCTATGACACTACATGTTGGCTCACACTATACGGTTAATCACAAAAATTGATCCATTGAAATACTTACTCAGTAAAGCTACCCTCACAGGTAGACTAGCTAAATGGGTCATGCTCCTTAGTGAGTTTGATATTGAATATGTTGAGAGGAAAGCCATCAAAGGACAGGCTATTGCAGATCAGTTAGCTGAAACACCCATTACAGATCATCAACCATTGAGGATGGAATTCCCAGCTGAGTCCATCATGCTTCTTACGCATTAGACATGGACAATGTTCTTTGATGGTTCATTCACCCAACAGAGGTCCGGAGCTGGAATTTTGTTTATCATGCCTCAACGGTATTCCTTACCAAAAGCATACAAAATTATGTTTCCTTGTACCAATAACACTGCTGAATATGAAGCTTTGATCAATGGGCTAAAAATTGCTATTGAATGGTGAGTGAATGAACTAAAAGTCTTTGGAGACTCACAACTGGTTATCAATCAAGTGAACAACATCTATCAGATGAAAGATGAAAAGCTAGTACCCTATAAAAAGATGGTTGACAGCCTTAAGAAATACTTTGTGCATGTTACTTTTTAGCAAATTCCCAGGGTGAATAATAAAGTGGCTGATGCTATGGCCACTCTAGCTTCTATGTTACAAATGCCAGAGAATGATTTTAGACATGAGTTCCTAGTGGAGACGTTATGCTACCCTGCCTATGACTCCCCTGACTCCTGGATGATCTGTTCAGTCATTGGACATGATTTGTCTCGCTACCACCACATCTATTCTTATCTTTGTGACCAAATTATTCCTGACACATATACTAGAAATGAAAAATGTCACCTTATCCACAGTGCTTCACGGTACGTCATCGTAGCAAACAAATTGTATAATTGAGGTCTAGACGGTACCCTCCTTAGGTGTCTAGAACCTGATGAGTCCAAACGCGCGTTAGAAGAGGTACATGAAGGCATTTGTGGTTCTCACTTGAATGGTTTGACACTAGCTCATAAACTTATTAGAGCTGGTTATTATTGGCCTGATATGGAGAAGGAAGCTACACAGTTTTCCAAGTCTTGCAAACAATGTCAACTCCATGGTAATTTGATTCATGCTCCAGCCAAGGAGCTTATTCCTTTCATCACTTTCTGGCCGTTTCACTAGTGGGCTTTCAACTTAGTGGGTCAGATATATCCATCTTCCACGAGAGGACATAAGTACATCATCACTAATAGGGATTATTTTACTAAATGAGTTGAGGCAGTACCTCTTAGTGTAGCTGATGGAAAATTTGTAGCTATGTTCATACTAAACTACATTATCTGTAGATATGGTGTGCCTTCCTCTATTGTCACTGACAATGGAGGACAATTCAAGAACAAAGATCTGACAAATTTATGCACTAAGTTCAAGATCATTCAATATTGGTCTTCAATTTATTACCCCCAGGGTAATGGGCAGGCTGAAGCTTCCAACAAAACAATTCTCAAGATCCTGCACCGTACGGTACACAAATCTGGACGAGATTGGCATCTCCAGATTAATCTGGCTTTATGGGCCTATCACACCAGTATAAGAACTCCAACAGGGGCCATTCCCTTTACTTTAGTCTATGGCGTAGATGCAGTATTGCCTATTGAGGTTGAGATTCCTACCTTGCGAGTCTCTCTAAAAGGCCTCATTACTGATGACGACATTAGGATATCTCGGCTACAATAGCTTGAATTAATAGATGAATGTCAGAAGGTGGCGTTCGACCATCTCAGAGAATATCAAAAGAGGATATCAAAGAGCTATAACAAGAAATTTAGACCAAGAGACTTCCAAATGGGTGATCTCATCCTGAGAGAGAACCCTAAAAATCAGCAACAACGGACTCAGAAGGGAAAGTTTGAGCCAAACCGGCTTGGTCCTTATATTATTACTGCAGTATTTGGGTCTAGCGCCTATCAACTCTCCACTATAGAAGGTGAACAACTCAAAGAGCCCATCAACGCTCTTCACCTGAAGAAATTCTACAATTGAGATATCTTTTGCATGCTCATGTACATACTTTATTCTGAAAAAATCCTAAAAATTGAAAAATGTCTTGAAAAAATGATCATCTTAGTGAAAACCTGGCAAATAGGTGATTTGATGTATCTATTATCCTGGTGAAAACCTAGTAAATAGATGCCTTGATAATACAAAAAAAAAAAAAAAATACAAAAAAAAAAAAAAAAAAAAAATTTAAAAAAAAGAAAAAAAAAAAAAAAAAAAAAAAAAAAAAAAAAAAAAGAGAAAAATGTGTCATTGATGAAAACCTGGTAAACAGGCGTCATAGTAACAAAAATAGAATTTCTACCAAGATGGTGAAAACCTGGTAAACAGGCGCCTCTTGTTTCACAATGCTTTATTTGTCACAGCATCTCTTGGCTTTCTCGCATTTGCTATTCTACTTTCCTGCTTCAATTTGTTTCCCTGCTTTAGCTCACTTTCCTACTTTAGTGTGCTCATGCTTCTGCTTTTGGTCATCTTTGAGATTTTTCTCGACCTCACATGGATTGAAATTGGTCACACTCAGGGGCATTTTCCTTGTTTAGGGGGCATTGTCTTATCTTTTTGGAGTCTTTCTCCTTTTGCATCGGTCACCAGTGGATCTCACTGTGTCTGCCTGTCGATGCTTTGTAGCACTTCATCTCTTCTTGAGACTCTCTTTCGCATCAGTCACCAGTGGTTCTCACTGCATCTACCTACTGATGCCTATATTTCATCATTGATCTTTATGCTTGAGAATCTCTCTCATGACAGTCACCAGTGGTTCTCACTGAGTCTGCCTACTGTCATTACTTCTGAGATTCCTCTCATCATCTCGCTATCTAATTGTTCAGCTTCAATCGATTCGTTACTTGGGGGCATGGTTCCTCACTTCAATCGCTCTTCAATTTACACTTGAGTCAGTAATCTTGTCAAAGGACAACTCTCTACTGGCACAAACTGGTGTTTTTCAATACCTTAATCAAACAGTGTTTCTCAACACTCTCTTTGGACACATCTGTGTTTTTCAACACACATCGGATATCTCATGACGTAAACATCTCTCGATAGCAATCAAACATATTGCACTCACAAGCACGATGGTATTTTTCAACACCCTAAACATAGACACATTCGTAAAACTCGAAACATGCTGAGATATGATTGACTCTTTCTTTGTATGTTGTCTGTTCTTATGAATTTCACTAATATTTTCTTTGTCTATTGCTTGTTGGTGTGGTTTCGATGATCCGGCAATGTCAAATAAACAGGGTGTATGTGATAAGAGATTCTACATTAAGGTGGAAAAGCCTCACATCCCTCGATCTTGTTTATTTGTACGCCAAGGGGAGGTCGAAACTATCTCCTTGACTGTTATTGCTATGTTTTTTTACTTGTGAACTTTTACTACATCAAATTGGAAACAATGTTCTAGTCACCTTGGCTTTTGTGCCTCGGTGCTTATGTTCGTTTCCTACATTTTATCCAGTGAAATTCATATTCATATTCTTATGGTTGTAGTGGCACCAGTAAGGATTGTATTGACTTCGATGATCCAAAAGCACTCGATGATGATAAATACGATGAGTCCAACAACCAAGTCCTAGGATTGCATTTAGCTTAGGCTTACATTTTCATTGTAGGCTTGCATTCACATTTTAGACATGCATCGTGGTAGTTTTGATGCTCTCTTCATTCATCTTCTCATTCTTCAAGGGTTCTCATCTTTCATCATGGCTTCCTCTCGACTGCACAAGTGTCCGGTCCTCGCTCTCGATCTTCATTCGTGTTCTTTTTTGTTAGTACATGTTGTATATTATGATATCCTACATGAGATGATTAGTACCATTGCATTCATTGCATTACATTCATTTCCAAAAAGTGCATTTCCATACATTCATTTACATTTATATATCCATAAACATGTGCATCTATTATAAGCATAAATCAAATCATACATAGCATTTATCCATCTAACATCTATCATAGCATTTTCATACATCAATAAAACATGTGCATAAACATTTGCATATTCATCCATGGCATACATCTCTAAATCCATACATCTAATCATATAGGAAATCATCTCATAAAACATACATATCTAAAGCAATATATAAACATGTACAATGATGCAAAAAATCGAGCTCATATATATATCGATCGGTCAAAATGTACAAGGGTGCTACTTGAGCACAACATGTTAAAATGGTGGTACAATGTGTATATCAATGTATCTCATCAAACCACCTGGAGGAGGTGGAGGTGGCATACCCTGCTGCTGAGGGGGTGGCATACCCTACTACTGAGGAGGAGGTCCCGCTGGAGGTGGTCCTGGTGGAACGACCCGTGCACCAGCATACTCTGTAAAAGGATGAATCTGATCCACTACCTTAGGAATTGCAATAGTGTATGCAACATAGTAATAAGAAGCCTAGGCAACCTCATATCTCATCTCTAGCTGTGATCTCACTAGTGCCTCTCGTAACTCCTAGATCTCTCGAGCTCTCTCTGACATTTGTGTATCTCAAATGATCACCTATGTATGGATCTCGTCACGCTCCCTCTGAGACTATCAGGCTCTCTTTGACTCTCCAGAGAGCCTCCTGTAACTGTGCTACATGTCTTCCTGTTGGAGGATCAGTCGATACAGCATCAGCCATGATAGTATCATCTCCCTGCTCAGCGGCTCTATCCTGACTGCCACTGGGCCCAACACCTGCATCTGATCCCATGGGTCTAACAGGAATATCAGTCTGAACTATCCTTGATCGTATGACTCTCTCCTACTGCTATAAGGGAGGCTTCTATCCCTGTGGCTCCTGTACCTGGGGAGGGACCTGCTGATGTGGTAGTGGTCATACCACCTGCTGTATTAGCGCAACTAGAGCTGTAAATCTGGGGAATGGAAGTGCTAACATGTGATCTCTATATGCAGGTGTCACACCTGCATTTGTCACTGTGGCCATATAATCCCACGTAGCTGGTGGTACCTGGGCGTCTATCATACTATGGCCCCTATCAAGCTGTCTCTGCCAGCCCTTCTTCATCTCATCGACGAATCAGGTGTATGTGAAATACTCTAGAGACACATCATGTGGCCTCCTGAATTGGCACAATACGTGCGTAAGCAAGAAATGCTCAATGATAGTAATGGTACTTCCTATCAGAGGACATGAACAGAACATGTATGATAACTCATCGCGAGCATCATCCCACACCTCAGTGGCTGCCCAAGGTCACCATATGACTATGGCCATATCATCTATCTGTGATCTCCACTGCTTGCTCTTACCCAGCGTGGGCTGGGTCATCGGCCCTGCATACCTATAAATATATGGCTCTAAAGGCTGCCATGTATCATAGAATATCGGCCTGCATACGCAAAGGTTCTCCCAGGACCAGATCTGTAGTATGATGACTCCTCCTGCCACGGTATGGGCACCTTGATACAAAATCTTGTGCGTCTCATGGTGCATCTGAGCGAGTATGCACTCGCCCCATCCAAAAGTAACTACAGGAGCGGCTAGCATCTTCCGCAACATAACTCCCCAACCGCACTCTAATCTATGCTGACCATGATCAGGAACCAAATGGAAACTCAGAAATAGTGCTAATACAACTGCCAGGGGATTATCTCTATTGTAGCTACGTATCAACTCCCCCCATGAGATGGCTGTTGCCCAAATTCCCTTCTGTGCAATTGACCTGGTTCGCCCTGTCTTGTTTCCTCTGTCTTGTTTTTCAGGCTTTGCTCTGAACCCTCAGAACCCCTGAAGCTTTCAGTCTTTCATACAAATGAGATAATAAACCCTAAGCCTTGGCTCGTTCTATTTCATCGTTACCTTTTTTAGCCACTTAGGACATGTTCCATAAGTCAGGTCGCTTGATCGCTTTACCAGAATCAATTATGCTAAATCATCCCCCGACTTCGATTTTGCCTTGTGTCGCGTAGTCTCTTTACATGTTGGAATATTCCCTCTGCGTCTTCCGACTTAGCGCTTGTTCTTTAGTCGCGAGGTCGCCAGATCTATGAGCAAGTCACATAAAGAATGGGGCCCGCCCTCAGTCGCCTGATCGCTTGAAGATAACAGAGGATCACGCGATAACAAGACTAAGGTATGTTCTCCTTCAGTCGCAAAGTATCCTGATGTTTTAAGGGCATATGATATTCTAAGGCGATTAAAAGACAGTCATCTGATGCAAAGGACAGATGATCTGATGGTGGTCGCCAAGTCTGGTGATGCAAGTGCCCTAAAGGGAAAGTTCTCCCAACTCAGCGCCTTGGGGCAGTCGGATTGTCGCTAGAAAGGAAAATGGGCACGTGCTTCAAGTTAAAGGTAAAAACTATGGATCACCCGACTCAGTGACTGAGGCTTGTCGTGTTATCTTGAAAAGAGGCATGAGCATCTGGCGATCAGGCGACAAGCCGTGACGGTAAAAGAGTAACAGTTAGTAGCATGGTCGCTAGACAGATGATGAGTTAAGTAAAATGACTCGCGACTTTGATTTCACACGGTCGCCTTGTCACCAGAGGTAACTCAGGTTGACCAGGGGTTAAGAAAAGCACAGTGTCGCTGGGTCGTGAGATATAACCATGATTAATGACTGAGTTCCGCGACTTAGAGACTAGCCGTTGTCGCATGGTCGCCTGATTTGAATTTGAATTTATGGCGGTAGATTTGGCACTGTGAACGCTCGACAGCCATGGTTTCTCTGTGCTTGTGTCCCATATTTGATCAGAGGGGTTTCTAGTCACATAGGTCATGCACAGAGCAGTCTACTGACATTTGAATGGTTTTGTTTCGATGATGGTGAACAGGACGAGTTTCAGTGTGTTGCAGGAAGGAACAGAGTTATGACTGAGTTTCCAGAAGTACCAAGAGAAAGGAGAAGAAGTCTTAGGTGGTGATAAGATGAACACTTGGCCATGTACTGTTCACAGACAAGAAAGACAGTTATTGCAGAGAAGTATAGGTGAACAGGTGTGCATGGCTATTTATATTGAACATAAATGCTGCTAGCCGCCGTCTACCAAATCTGATTTTTCAATTGCCAGATCGAGGAACACGAAAATATCCATGAATATCTTTTGACTCGGTCATTCTCCACCGTTTCCAGGACCATCCGAAGCTTGTTGCATCCTAAGGGATTCCAGGATGGTCATAGCCCTATATATGGCAGAAAATTTGCAATTATGGGGGTTTTTCTTCTTTTGTTCTTGTTGTCTTGTAAATTTTCTGAGTTCCTGACAGAGATAAGAGATTTTGTAACCCAAGGTTGGAAGAATGTGAAAGGCATGCTTTGTTGGCAACTTTCTGATACTTGTAGTATTTTTTCTCCTGTGTCTATTCTTTCATCCATCTACTTCTCTTCTGGTTCTATGACAGCTTGCTGTTATTGTAATTACCTTGTGCCTCATTTTGTGTAATTCATGTTTATCCTCTTTTGCAATCAATGACTGTGTAGATGTTTTACCCCTTATTGATCAAGCTGATTCTGGTTCATTGTGGGTTGTGTCTATTTCGCTTGGATTACT
>MU228428.1:2421547-2432962 GCA_018584345.1 Thuja plicata | reverse complement strand
AGGGTTTCTTTATCCCTTTTGGATTCAATAAGATTGTCTTTTATGTATATTCTCCTTTACCAAGAGTTTGTGTTGAACTCATACTCTTGCTAAAGTGGGGGCTAAATGTATAGTCAGAAAATGGAAGAACTTCCATTGTAGATGTGTTTAGCCTTTCGAGTAATTGGTTTGGGGTCATGGAAAGCACCTTGAATGGGTTCCTGATCTTAACATGGCTTCCCCCCTGTTATGTCCCTCTTTCCACACCTATTTAGCCTGATTTCTGCATTCTGGACTGCAGACTAGTGATTTTGGGCTTCAGGGTCAAGGTCGACCTTTTAGGTCCATGTCGACCTTGACCCTAACCTAGGTTAGGGTCGACCTCGACCTTGACCAAGGATTCAGATCCCGGGGTCTCACAGATTTTGGAGGTCGGCCTTTGCAAAATGTTTTTCCCGCTTCCGGGTCGGCTGTTTCGGTTTCCGAAGCGTTGATTCTTAAATTATATTTAATATAGGTCCTCTCCTAGGGGTAAAGGATTTAATGGTAATTTAATCCTCCTATATAGGCCTCTTTAGAAGATTGTGCCCTAATTCCATATAAAAGGGAAGCTTTCTCTCTCATTTTCTCTAACCATCATCAAGCAAACTAAGTCTTCTAATCCTGATCAAGCATTCTCAAAAATATCTTCAAGTGTGATTCAAGCAAGCCAAGGAGTGAGATTTGAAGCAATTATCCATTCATTCAAGTATCCATTTCATGAAGGAGATCCATTGGAGGCCATTGAAGGATTGAAGCTACATAGTGCCCTTTTGGTGATCTCTCAATCCACCTTCTTCCAAGCCTATTCCAAATTCAAGAACCCATTCAAGACTTGGTGTTGGAGATCTATAAGCAAGAGATTGAAGAAATCCTACCTTTCTACATTCTACATTTTGAAGCATACTTGTGGATTCAAGGATTCGAATCCGCCACAAGGACTTTTACAAGCAAGGTGAATTTATGCATTTGCTTTGTTTACTTCTATAATTTCAATTATATATTTGAGGTTAATTCCAAAAATGGGGTTTGACCAAGGCAAACCCCTCCTCCACAACAAAAATTCTCCTTTTTCTTGCAGGTACAGATGCAGAACAGTTGATTTGAGACTAGATCTGGATACCCTTTTCGGCTTTCTTTTGGACGGCGCGAACATAATTTATGTCAGACCTGTGTAGGTCAAGGTCAACATTATTGGGTCAGGGTTGACATTTGTGGGTCAAGGTTAACTTTTTTCATAAGACGACATCATAACGGAAAAATATTTCTGGTTTTGTTCATCTCTGCGTTCCGGTCCGGGATCAACTGTCAGTTTTTCCAAAAATAGTCTACAGACCGCAGAAACCAGCATTCTTTGATCTGCAATATTTCAAGGTTAGTGCATTTCTTCTATTTCTTCAATTACTGTCATATATCATTTCCATACTTATATTTAACAGAATTTAAGGTATCTCCTTTGTTATTCTCCTTTCCAAATAGTTGATTCATTTGTGCATTAGCCCTTCCTTGGGGTTGATCAACTTGGATCTCCCATTTGTGTATTTGAGGGTAAAAAGGGAAAATCTTATCTTCTCCTTAATCATAATTGCAATACTTAATCAATACAATTCAATTAAGGTTAAGGGATTTAATACATTCTAGGCAACTTAAAGGGCAATTTACACATCAATGCATTACATTTCAAGATAATCAATCAACCGTTCTTAATACATTACATATTCTTAATAAACACATCTCTATCTCAATCCCCTTTACATTTTTATATGTACACATTATCAATTACAATATATTATATGATTTTATATTGTACAATAGGTCCCGATAGGTTTAATTAGTTCTAATTAGGTCCTAATAGGTCTAATTGTGTCTAATTAGGTCCTGAAAGGGTTTAATTGGATCTAATTAGGTCCTAATAGGTCTAATTGTGTCTAATTAGGTCCTAAAGGATCTAATTAAACATAGAAGGGGTCATATTTCTCATATTAGGAACTAGTAGGTCTATTACTCATATTAGGTGTTAATTAGTCTTATTAAAGGTCTAATTAGGACTTAAATTACTTATGCACTAATTAGTCAAGTATTAGGTCTTAAGGGGCACGCTTACGTCTTATTACTAAATAACAAATTATGTCATAACTTAGTTCCTATTAATTCATGACTATTACTAATATTAGGTCTTATTAGGTCCTAATAGGTCTAATTAGGTCTTAGGGATAATTAGGTCCTAATAGGTCTAATTAGGTCTTAGGGATAATTAGGTCCTAATAGGTCTTAGGTCTAATTATGTCCTAATAGGTCTAATTGGGTAGGGTTTAGGGTTTAGGGTTTAAGGTTTAGGGTCTTAGGTCTAATTATGTCCTAATAGGTCTAATTAAGTCTAATTAGGTCTTCTTTATAAAATTAGGTCTAATTAGGTATTACAATATCATGCTTACATGTTTCATTAAGACAAGCTATAACCATCAACTTAAAATATCCACAGAGATAGAGAGATAGATAGATAAAGAGATATAGACATAGCTTGTTTCCTATGATAATATCTTTCACGTGCTTCTTCACGTAGTCTTTGTTCAGCCTCTTTTGAATAATGGCGTGTACTCTTATTTAGCCTTCTTTTTTTATTTCCCATCACGAGTTGCAAAATTTTTCCACTAAATTTTGACAAAATTTTAAAAAAATCAATTTCAAAAGTCTTCCTTCTCCAAAATGTGAATTAATTTTAAAATTTCGAATTAATAAGATGAGGAAAACATATATTTATTTATGTGTAATCGTTCTAAACCCGAAATGACACCAAATAGGCTGACATGGGTTTTTATCGAAAGTTATCTATAACTTTCTATCAAAACATATGACTTTCTATTGACACTAGTTTTCCAAGTGAGTTAACTCGCATTAAACCATGCAAGTACTTTTGATCGAAACTAATTAGTTTCAATCGAAAGTCTCTAATTAAAGGCCATCTGCAGAGTTTGACACAAGTCTGAAGTTTTCATGGCTTCAAGGCTCAAATGGAAGAATAAGGAGACATCCTTTTGCATAGCACAAGTACTCAGAACGAGCTTTCTAACAAATATAGATTTGACAATTTTTGAATTAATTAGGCCTATGTTTTTTGACGTGCATCGAGTGTAGGTTTTTTATCAAATATAAACCTCCGAGTTTGACGTTCAATGAAAAATACTAGAAAAGAGAATTTTGTTTTGAAAAATAATAGTGCCCTCCATCTTCGAGTCTACTTTCTATCAAAAAAAATTGAATTTCGATAAATACAAAACAAGTTATAAGCTATGTAGTCAAGGTATGTCAAAATTATTGTTTACTCAACTTCAAACGTTCATAAAATATGCAATATTCATGATGATGTCATCAAACCAATTGCATGACCTCCATATGGATGTTACAAAACTAAATTCGAAAGAAGCACATTGATATCTATTTTAGAAAAAAGTTATGCTTTATGAAGACAATGTAACTCTTTAAAATGACGTTTTCAACAAGATAGCAGTTTTTCATGGGAGAAAAAAAACCATTCAAATCAATTCATATATATATATATATATATATATATATATATATATATATATATAATCTAGACAAAAAATCCTAAAAGACTCTAGTTTGTACTTCATCTTGCGATTTCAAATGGTTTAACAACAATATGCATTCAAATCTGAAAGGTTTTTTTAAAATGTAGACTTTAGTGTCCGTTCAGGAAAAAAAGTGTAAACCACTATTGTGGGTTCACTCATCTACATCTATAGACTAATGCCTGCATACCGATAATTATGCTTTAGGATTGGCATTTATGGCCTCCCATTGACGTCTCTACCCAGTAATGTAAATCAATGAGTTTGTTGATTGGTTTGTGATTCTCGAATGTTGTGTACTTTCTTTTAAGTGGCTAAGTAGCCGGCTAATCTTGTTAAGATTTTGATTTAGTGTTGTTCAACATAATTGGTCGTATAGGAACATTTGGTTTTGGTGTTTAAAATGAACCTAGTGAATGATTGTCATAGAACCCTTGGAAGCAGTTAGTAGTCTTCCTCTTATGCTCATTGTGTTATGTTGTGTTGCTTATCTTGTGGCATGTTATGGCTTCATTATAAGAAAGTTGTGTTATGTTTTGCAAATCATGATGTAATTGATAAAAAAAAAAAATTTGTCTTTATTAGAATATGTTTTTCTTTCGTTCCAAGGGTTCCTTGGTGGGGCATTACAAAACAAGGTTAGTATTTAGAAATAATAAATAAATATTTGGGACTATAGATATCTATATCAATACTAATAAATGCCTGACTAGGGATAGAACAATGCTCAACTTCAAGCAATTTTTCTACACGTTGAGATTTTGAATAATTTGTAAACAATTGTTTAATTTAGGTGCCAACCCATCCATAATGGTAATATACCTCTCATGTTTTTCAACATTGAAGCATTTGATAAACATAAATGAATTAATGTATGTGTAGATGGGTTGACTATTAGAAACAAAAATTATAGATGCAAATATTGATTATAACATGTTGATATAATTTGTCATGTGATTGAACTTGTGTTTGTATCTTATCCTAACTATAGTTATTATGAAACTTTATTAATAAGCATTACATGTTTGTTTCAGACATTTCCACTCAAGAAAACCTCTGTTACATTTACATTAGAGCATCTCAAAACTGTTTAGTCCTTGTCATAGGTTTCAAATTGGTTGGGAAACTATCATTATCTACTTCTAGACCAAGTGCTCCTCCAAATTATAAAACTCCAACCCCCCTATCTCCTAAAAGATAAGATAAAAGAATATTATATGGCTCTAGTGAGAGAAAAATCCCTCTCTAATAATGTGCTATTAAACTTCAAATATGACACATAAGTTCAAGTTGGATGTTGATTTTCACAATGAATGTGTCAAAATATATATTTTAGATTTGACTACATGATTTTAAAGTTTAACAAAAACTTTGTGATCTCTTTTATACCAATTGCATGTACAAGATAATGATCATTTATCGACTTGTTATCAAAAATATCAATATACAAGATAACCTAGTTTATGAATTTTAAATTTCATAAAGATAAATAAACATGAGGTAATTAAGTGATCCAAACACATCACTATCTTGAACAACATATCTATTCCAAACACTATATCAAATTTTCCATTCACTTTGTAACACCATCATTCAAATATTTACATGCATGCTTGGGCATTAAAAATCTTTAGGTACTAAACTCCACTACCACAATTAAAGATGAATATTTCCTATATGATAGTGAATACAAACTATTACCATCATAATATAATGATATCTATGGAGAACCTCTTCATGGAATAATGGAAGGGTGTGTACTGAGAGGGGAGGGGTGAATCAGTGCCCTTAAAAGCTTTTACACTTTAAACCTTAGTAATCATAACTTGTATAACTGAACATTGTTGCTTTCTTACTTCATGCATGTAATATCATAGTATAAATGTAAATGCATGTAAACAAACATAGAAACATTCATGTAACTCATATACTCATGATACAAGTATTTGGTAATGCAGAAACTCTTGTTAGAAGGTAAAAACTGCGGTGGGGATGAAACTGACAAAGCTTCACCATCTGCAGAATGGAAGGTGCCTATTAGGGATACAAATTGTGATCACTTTTGATGATCTTACCCTGTTAGGAGTAAAAATTTATATTTTTTAAGTCTACTCGGTTAAGAGATTTTACCAACACAATGTATGTGTGCACTCGGTTAAGAGATTTACAATAAGACTTTTAAATCCACCTTCTTGAAGGAATTCTTCTGTTTGCTAGAATTGTTAGAGAGTAGACAAAAATATAGATGACCTGATAGCTTGCAATCTTGAATTGCTGATTACAGATCCATTAAGTTCACAAAATTGTATATCACCTATTGTGATGGATAATACCTTTGTTCTGCTAGGTAGCCTTGAATCTAGTTCTTCGTAAATCAATTCTTCTTTAGCTATTCTTCTGCATGAAAACCTTTGTCTGATCCATAAATGTCCTTGTGTGGCTAAAATCATCATATTCTTGATTGATTATACATCTATATATACTATGTATTAACGTAATTAGGTTACACGCTTTTCTTGAATAACTCTAAGAGAAAAGGTTTACAACTTGACCTTGATCTCCTAGTTTGCATGAATACAATTAGTTAAACTAATTAAATCCACTATTTATGCTTTTCTTGATCCTCAAGAAACGGTTGTCCAGCTAAGAAAGGAGCTATTTTAAAGACTAAATTTCTTTAGCTGACGTGTAGCTCAGATCTTCTTTTCTCAGTGTTAAAACTGTTTCTCAGTTAGAATGGTGCTCGGTGATGTCTCTACTCGGTTGTGTCTCTATAGACTAGTGCTCGATTATATCTATGTAGACTAATGCTCAGTTGTGTCTCTGTTCGGTTATGTCTCTGCTTGGTGTACTAAGCATTTCGGTGACCACTGTGTTCGGTGAACACTATTGCTCAGTGAATGTTGACACTCGATGAAATGTGATCGATCAAAACTGCCTGCTTGAATACTAATGTCAACATCTGATCCTTTAAGGATTATCACCTCTAGTGTAAATTAAATAAATAAATAGACCAACACTTTACCACCATCTCATAAATTTAATGTCTTAAAATTTTGTGTAAGTAATATTATCGCACCTTTATCTTAGAAAAAAAGGTGGTTAGTTAAGGCTTGGATATGGCAACAAGATTGTTTCTTTTTTACAAAGCCATTATTTTACGTACAAAATTAAAATGCTCACTATATTGTCTCTTTTGTACAAAGCCATTATTTATGTACAAAATTAAAATGCTCACTATAAACATAAATTCTATACATTGTGTTTCATTTTATTAGCATAAATATTATGCAAGTACTTCAAGCATTTAGTAGCTGAATTTCTGGTTTTTGATTGTGTGTGTTTTTAAGCATCAACGTTTCGGATCACACTCCGTGATCCATCATCAGGATGAGAGAGCAATAAGGAAAAATAATATTTCAAGCATGTTAATATTTCAAAGCTAGTATAGTAGCGATAATAGAAAATCCAAACGATTCACAAATATGTTCATACAATGTCTCAAATTTGTTACTATCTAGTTGATTTGATAAGGGAACTCAACATTTAAGTTTATAATTATTTCATATTGAAAGCCTTAGGATTGGAAAATGTCCCCATTACTATTTAGGTAATAAGTGCATATATTATAGATATTATAATACATCTTACTCTAGAATGGTAGACTACGGAAAACATAAACAAATTTCTCAAAAAAAATTTAATAGAAGTAATAAGCTATATTTATTTTTGCAAGGTATCGTCTAGCTTATCATGCTTATCACTATGAAGTTGTTGTAGAAGATGTTATGCAAAGATTATTTGATCAAATTAAAATGATATTTCCAAAAAAAATTTATTGAAAACTTAAGAACTTAGGGGATTACCTTATAAAACCATACTAGTATAATTTAATAAGAGTTCAACTTTACCCCTTGTTGGGATTGTGCATATAAAGTTATTAAAAAAGAGTCCAAAGTTATTATCAAACATGCAATCATGACATGAAGATTCAAGTGGGACTAAGTGGTTGATGGTGTATTGCGTCCCATCATTTTTAGCTTTTACCCGAATGACTTTGAGGAAGACAACTAGCATGTGTTGCTAGTGCCATAGAAAGGAAGTTCATAGGACAATCATATAAAAACTTGATGGGTCTTTATCTCCACTTGGTTTATAACCATTCCTATTGTAAAAATTACATGAAATAAAAAGATTACCGCATTTGCATCATTTCAATATACTATGTGATTTCTTATTCAAAAGATGACCACCTTTATTTCAACAATTCTATGAACTTCATTTATGCTAAACTTTGTTATTTTTTGTTCATTTTCATATAGTTAAGATTTAAACTTCAAGGAGTTTATTTAGAAACCTATTTTCTTCACATGCATCTCACTTATAAGATAAAAGTTTGAGATAAAATTATTAAGTTGATTAATGTGTCTGTTATATTATAAATACCAAAAATAATAGAAATATAAATCCACATGGATTGTAGTGGATATGTAAAAAATACATGGAAAGATCTTCAAACTATCATTCAAATAGACAACAAAGCTCACCAAAATTTGAATTATCACACCCATAGTTGGAAAACTCGTGGGACTCGCCACATACTCAACAAGAAAAATGAGTCTTGGAGTGGACCGAGTCAACTTGCCACATACTCAGGAGATGAGTCATCCTGGTTTGAGACTCACAAGTCTTTGACCTTGCACTCACGTGAGTTTGGGTTTGGGAATAGCAATTCCTTTCTAGAGACTCTTGCACTCTTCTTAAGATGCCCAAACATTTTTAAAACACATTTTTTGGTTTTTTCGACAGTTTTTTGTTGCCAAGAAGGCTGTATGTGGATGTAGCCATGAAAATGATGTGTGTCATGGAGTTCAATGTGGTTTTGAAGGTCTTAATTTGGTTTTTCCGACAAGGGCTCTAACCCTTGACCTTATCTTGTAACGTAATAGGGAGCGCACATTGGGTGTTACCCTAGGACCCCGCAAGGGGTGTTTCTCCTAGACCCCACTAGGGGCATTGCCCCTTGAACCCACTGGGGTGCTACCCCCGACCCCTACAATGAGTGCTAACCCTTGAATCCCCCGAGGGCATTGCTCCCAAACCCCCATTTGATTTTTAAAGTACATTACAACTTTGAGTTTGCATTGTATGAGTCATTGTCTACACTCTTGCCATTAGCATTTAATCATGAGTGAATAAAGATATAATTTACTCCCGTATCTAGTATGCATTGTGACATTGTCATCTTTATTATGATTCCATGTATGTAATTAATCAGATATAGTAGTAAACAGTGGAGGTTCTTTGTAATGCCAGAATTATGGCTCTTATATTCTCTAAGTACATTATTGTTATTATTATTATTATTATTGTTGTTGTTGTTTTTGTTGTTGTTGTTGTTGTTGTAAAACTATAATTTTATTCTTTGTTGAGTCCTTTCCTGAGTTTTTTTCCAAGTCTCAAACTCAAGACTTATTTTGGGCCGTCGATTCTATGTTGAATCTGAGTTTTCCAACTATGATCATACCGTAGAAGAAGGAAATATGTAGGCGCTGAGTGTTGTGTGCTAAAATGTTGACACACTTCTATGAATCATTCCATCCAAGGTTGCTTAAGAATGAGGCCTCAAATATCAAATCATAGCTCTCTAGTCATGGAGTGCAATGGTTTGTAATGTAGGCCCTCAGATTGACCTAGTTGTGCCCATGCAAGTACACCATGAAATGAGAGATTCAATGCATGAAAATGAGATCTACTCTATATGATTGCAATGCATGAAAGGAAATTAATCTAAATGATAAAAATGCATGATTAATCTATGAAAGAAAATATGCAAGCTAATCTAATATGAATCTAATTTACATGAATAGCCATGGATGCAAGAAGAAGAAGACAAGAAGAGAGAAGTTGCAATATCCAAGTTTGAGTGCTCAAATCCTCCTCCAAAATTGCTCTCCAAACCTGCAGCATAACAATACTATGACAAATATGATATGAATGAGAAGGAGAGGTCTCCTTATAAAGAAAAGTGAACGGTTGAGATTAAGAGGCAAAAATCAAAGGCTATGATTAAGAGGCAAAAATTCCACCACTTAGGAAGATGTGATAGAAAAATGAACTTTATTTATTTTTATTTAATTTATTTTCTGTTTCATCAAATAAAGTGCTTTAAGTAGGGATTTTTATTTATTTAATTAAAAGAGGGGTTTTATTTTAATTAAATAAATTAGAAGAACTTTATTTAATTAAATGGGAGGAATTTAATTTAATTAAATAAGAGGAATTTTATTTAATTAAAAGGGAGAAATTTTATTTAATTAAATAAGATGAATTTTATTTAATTAAAAGGGACAAATTTTATTTAATTAAATAAGATGAATTTTATTTAATTAAAAGGGAGATTAAATCTTTTAATTAAATAAAAATGATCAAACCTTAGGAAATATTGAAATAATTGAATTTAATTACAATTTGATCAAGAAAATTGATTTAAATTTAAAATGTTGCAAACCATTGATTCAGGAATTTGATATATTGATAAATGATAAATGGGGGCCTATAGTCTAGGCGACCATTTTAGGGTGCATACATTTGCCCCTCTTTGACTAATATGTGATCATTTTGGGAACACATATAGTCAAAGAATGCAGTTGAAGTGTGAGATCGATTTGGGATCACAAAACCACACAGACATCAACACCGTTGTAAATAAGTAATTGACATCAGAACAAAGATAAGATGATTGCAAAAAAAGACAAGGTCAACACCGTTGGAAATAAGTAATTGACATGTCCGAGATAAGAATCTGAAGCAAGGTTGCCCCAAGCGGAGTGATTGATAGGATTGATAAAGCTGAATCAAAGATTGAAATTTGATAGGTACTGATAAGTCATTTCATCCAAGGTTGCTCAAGAATGAGGCCTCAAATATCGACTCATAGCTCTCTAGTCATAGAGTGCAAAGGTTTGTAATGGAGGCCCTCAGATTGACCTAGTTGTGCCCATGCAAGTACACCATGAAATGAGAGATTCAATACATGAAAATGAGATCTACTCTATATGATTGCAATGCATGAAAAGAAATTAATCTAAATGATAATAATGCATGATTAATCTATGAAAGGAAATATGCAAGCTAATATAATATTAATATAATCTACATGAATAGCCATGGATGTAAGAAAAAGAAGACAAGAAGAGATAAGTTGCAATATCCAAACTTGAGTGCTCAAATCCTCCTTCAAAATTGCTCTCCAAACCTGCAACATAACAATACTATGAAAAAGATGATATGAATGAGAAGGAGAGGTCTCCTTATAAAGAAAAGTGAATGGTTGAGATTAAGAGGCAAAAATCAAAGGCTATGATTAAGAGGCAAAAATTCCACCACTTGGAAAGATGTGATAGAAAAAAGGAACTTTATTTATTTTTATTTTATTTATTTTATTTTTCATCAAATAAAGTGCTTTAAGTGGCGATTTTTACTTATTTAATTAAAAGAGGAGTTTTATTTTAATTAAATAAATTAGAAGAACTTTACTTAATAAAATGGGAGGAATTTAATTTAATTAAATGAGAGGAATTTTATTTAATTAAAAGGGAGAAATTTAATTTAATTTAATAAGATGAATTTTATTTAATTAAAAGGGAGATTAAATCTTTTAATTAAATAAAAATGATAAAACCTTAGGAAATATTGAAATAATTGAATTTAATTACAATTTGATCAAGGAAATTGATTTAAATTGAAAATGTTGCAAACCATTGATTCAGGAATTTGATAAATTGATAAAATGATAAATGGGGGC
>MU228428.1:2409053-2420716 GCA_018584345.1 Thuja plicata | reverse complement strand
ATCACACAATCATCACTAGTCACAAGCGCAACTATGAAGATATGAATGTGATTTATATCGGATTGGAATGTGGAAAGATTCTAACATAAGCATCAAAGACATAAAGTTCAAGATGACTGTGATGTTAACTTACCCAATTTAATATAGCAAAACCATGCTCGCATCAAGGCATAGAGGCCAGGATGACTAGCAAAATGGTTGTCCAAAAACAGTGAAGCATAAATCAAGAAGAAAATAAAAACATGCCCCATGCCCCAAGTCCTCTAGCTATGCATCATGGAGAGACTTATTAGACAAGGACACTCAACAAAAATCAATAACAGTTAGCACAGAAAGAAAATATCATGACATAGCTCAAGCATTAAGTGTTGTGTTTAAAATTTTAAGTGTGTTAATTGATACTGAGTTCCGAGGATAACGATTGAATGCTCGCAAGCAGGTAAGTCCACATGACAAAACAGGGTATGACCAAACTAATAAGTGTTGAAAAACACTAGATGTCAGGGGTTGTATTAAAAAAAACAGTTGAGGTGGTGTTGAAAAACACCATTTGTGAGATGTCTTAAAGACTAACGCATCCAAGAGACCAAAGCTAACACAGTTATGCCCCCTAGACAAAGACAAAGACCAATTCCAAACCAAGGCAACAAGGAAAAGGCATGATGGAGAAAGTCCAAGTATCGAGGACACGCGCTAAGAAATAGGGGTGCAAAGGCCTCAAGTAGCGCTCTTTTCCAGGTTTTCACCACTTGGATTTTATTACAATTTTTTTTCTCTTTCATTTTTTTCATTTTTTTTTTTTTTGGAATATATAATTTTTTTGGAGATACATCAAAGCGCCTATTGCTAGGTTTTCACTAAGATGATATTTTTTTAGGACATTTTCTGATTTTTAAAATTTTTGACAATATATCATTTTTTTCGATTTTTTCATGATCAATAATTATGTACAAAAGGATGCACCCAGACAGAATGGGCATCATGGATAGAACTTCTTCAGGTGCAAGACATTGATAGGCTCAAGAAGCTTTTCTCCCTCTTCTATAGACAGTAAATAAGCACCTGACCCAAAAGTTGTCGTAATGATGTAAGGTCCAAGCCAATTAGGTTCAAATTTTCCCTTTTGATCTCTATGCTGTTGATTCTTAGGATTTTCACGTAGGAAAAGATCTCCCACTTGGAATTCTCTAGGGCCAACCTTTTTGTTGAAGGCTTTGGATATGCACTTTTGATAAACCCTCATATGGTTAAATGATGCTTGACGTTTTTCATCTAGAAGTTCTAACTCTTGAAGTATCATGGCGCAGTAGTCTTCATCTATAACTAGACCATGGAGAGAAACTCGAAGTGAAGGAATCTCAACCTCCAAAGGTAACACTACTTCAACGCCATATGTAAGGGAAAAAGGAGTAGCCCCAGTAGGAGTACGAATACTCGTTCTATAGGCCCACAAAGCCGAATTTATCTGTAAATGCCAATCTCTACCATTCCTTCAGACCGTTCTATGCAAGATTTTAAGAATGGTTTTGTTTGATGCCTCTGCTTGACCATTTCCTTGCAGGAATTAAATGGAGGACCAATGTTGTTTAATCTTGAATTTCTTGCAGAGTTGTGTAAGGTTCTTATTTTTAAACAAGCCTCTGTTGTCAGTGATAATCTCGGAAGGCACTCAATATCGACAGATGATATGGTTCAAAATGAATAGAGAAATTGTCTTGCCTGAGGCAACAAAAAGTGGGAGAGCTTCTACCCATTTAGTGAGGTAATCAGTAGTAGTGATAATAAACTTGTGTCCACCTGATGAGTTGGGGTGAATCTTCCCAACAAGATCAAAGGCCCAGCGCTGAAATGGCCAATGAGATATAGAAGGAATGAGCTCCCTGCCTGGAGCATGTATCAGGTTACCATGTTTTTGACACTTTTCACATGACTTTGCAAAAGCTACTGCATCAATCTACATCGTAGACCAATAGTACCCCGCCCTAAGAAACCTTCGGGCCATGGCAAGACCATTGGAATGTCCCCCACAGATGCCCTCGTGAATGTCAACTAACGCTTGGTCAGATTCTTCCTTTTCTAAGCATTTAAGAAGTGTTCCATCTAGACCGCTCCTATACAAATCACCAGCAATAAGGGAATGGCGAGAGGTATTTTGGGAAAGGTTTATGTGTTCAGATCGGTTAAAGGTTTCAGGTATAATGCCATCATGAAGATATGAGTAAATGGCACCATAACGGGATGACTAATGACCAACAAGTGTACAAATGACATGGCTTTCTTGGGAGTCAAAGATAGGGTGATGTAGCTCTTCTACCAGTAATTCAAATATGGATTCATGTTTCTCTAACCGAAGGAGTGAAGCAATTGTAGCCATAGCATCAGCTACTTTGTTTTCTGCTCTAGGGATTTGCTGAAATGTGACAAATGTGAAGTATCGTTTCAAGGAATCAACCATTTTCTTGTAAGGTACCATTTTCTCATGTTTTTTTTATATTCATCATTAATTTGGTTGATTATCAGCTGTGAATCCCCATATATGTGTAACTCTGTGATTCTCCATTCTATGGCCATCTTAAGCCCATTAGTTAATGTTTCATACTCAGCAATATTGTTTGTACATGGGAATAATAACTTATAAGACTTAGGAATTGTGTACCCAAGAAGAGAAACAAATAAAACACCAGCTCCTGAACCATTTTGCATAAAGGATCCATCAAAGAACATCTTCCATGTTCTTTCAGTCATATACATGAGGTGCTCATCTGGGAAATCAGCCAATTGATCTTCTATGGCTTGTCCTTTGATTGCTTTATTCTCAATGTACTCTATGTTAAATTCTGAGAGTATCATTATCCATTTAGCAAGTCTACCTGTGAGGGTAGCCTTACTTAGCAAGTATTTGAGTGGATCTATTTTTGCTATGAGGTGTATAGTGTGCGCAAGCATGTAATGTCGCAACATTTGGGAAGCAAACACAACGGCAAGGCAAGCTTTCTCAATGCTAGTGTAGTTAACCTCATATGAAACAAGAGTACGGCTGATGTAGTGTATTGCTCTTTCTTTCCCATTTTCATCAAGTTGAGCTAGTAATGCCCCCAAGAAAGATTCTCTCATTGAAATGTATAGAATAAGTGGTTTTCCTAGGATAGGAGGCATTAAAATAAGAGGATTTGCCAAGTATTCCTTGATTTGATCTCTTCTCTTTTGACAATCCTCATTCCAAACACATTTGACTCCTTTATGTAAGTTCTTGTTGGGTTGAGCTCTATCGGCCAGTTGTGAAATAAATCTCCTTATAGATTGAAGACGTCCTTGAAGACTCCTCATTTGACTAATGTTTTTAGGAGGTGGCATATCTATGATTGCTTGAAATTTTTCAGGGTTCTTCTATATTCCCTTTGCTGAAATGATGAAGCCAAGTAGTTTTCCATAGGTGACTCCAAATGCACACTTTTTAGGATTTAACCTTAGTTGAAACTGTTCCATGCGATCTAAAATGACTTCTAAATTGTCTAAGTGTGTATCTCTTCGTTTATACTTGGCCAAGGTATCATCCACATAATCTTTCATATTTTTATGCATCATATCATAAAAAATGGTTGTCATAGCTCTGTGATAGGTGGCTCCTGTATTTTTTAATCCAAAAGGCATAACGTTCCAACAATAGGTATCGCATGCACAAGTGAATGCAGTCTTTTCTTGATCTTTAGGAGCTATCTTAATCTAATTATACCCAGAAAAACTATCCATCAAAGAATAGATCTCATAACCCGCGGTCATATCCACTATCATGTCTATATTGGGGAGTGGAAATTCATTCTTTGGGCATGTTCTATTGAGATCTCTAAAATCTGTGCAAACTCGAATGGATTTATCATGTTTGGAAACTGGTACAATGTTTGATATCCATTCAGCATAGGCAATAGCTCTTACAAATTTTGCACCAAGGTGTTTCTCTAATTTTGCTTTGACTAGAAGAGCTATGTGAGGATGCATCTTTTTCAATTTTTGTTTAACTGGTTTGACATTTGGAGCTATGGACCAGTGATGCATAATAAGATTTATGTCCAATCCTGGCATATCTGAATAAGTCCATGCAAAATTGATCTTTTTTTGTAAGAACTTAGTGTAAGCTTCTTTTTCTTGAGGTGACAAGGACTTAGCCAAGTGTACTATTTGTGGAGCCTCATCTGTACCCAAATTAACTATTTGTGTTGGCTCTATAAGAACTGAAGATCGATCTTGAAAATAGCTGGGGAGACGATCAAGCACATCATCCTTAGGTGCCTTAGAGAGGTTTTAACCTTCGGATACGTCATTTCTTTTTACATTTTTTGGTTTTGACACCGCCATACAGTGGTTTTCCCTATTAGAACACCTATTCTTTTGATTTTATTTTCTTTTTATCTTGTGACTAAGGTACTTGATGTCTTGCTCTATCATACTGGTAGTCGGTTCACTGGTGGAAGAGACTACAGGTTCAATGGCATTTAGATAACAAGCTATCTCATAATCATTTTGGAATGTTAAAAGCTTAGGTTCTTGATAGCGTTGGGACCAATCAATAAGGTCGGGATGAACAAGGGATAGGTTAATGACTAGCTCAAGGTTATAAATGTGGATGATATTATCACTGGTGACTGAAGAGTCAAAGTCCGTCAAGTATCCCTCTAAGCTACCCAAATCAGGATTCGTCCTAACAAGCAAAGAATCGTCCACTAAGGCAACATGCGGGTTCAAAACCTCTAATCCTACATGTGACTCGTTGGCTACCTCGAGTTGAGAACTAAAAGTGTGAATAACATCAATATCTCTATCAACTGTGGAGGGCTCTGAAAAAGAGTCCCATTCATACTCATTAGAACTTGTATATGAACTGCGACTAGGATGCTTACACCATGAAGGTTTGGGACATCTTAATGTAGAAGGTCCAGTTTCATCAAAAGTAGCACTGTCTCTTTCCATTAAACGAACAAGATTCTTTCATTGACGCTCTCTCAAAGGATCCTCTATATCTAATTCTTGTTCTAAAGTTTCAATTGATGTATGGGTGACTGAAATATCTGAATCTCCCCAAAGGAGAGTAGTGGAAGGGACCCAATCTTCACATATATCACGCTGATTTGTCAAATTAGGTGCATACTTTGGTTCATCATCACTATCCAACTTTTCAAAGAGAGGATTAGTGCACTTGTTGTAATTCTCAAATCCTAGGCCAACTAGCTTCTTAAACTTGCGTCCAAATTGAGCATGATCAAGAGGTTCAGACCTAGCATCCAAATTGTGGTTAAGAGGGCCATACCCAGGATAGCCCATCTTTTTGACAAAGGTATACCATCTTCCACAAGTCTTAGGAGAGGGAGAGAAGCTCTCATTATGCATGTATTTCTCTTCTCTATAGATCCAGTCTCTAAAAAATGTTTCCTCTTTCTCATCTTGGATAGGCACTGATGATTCTACAAATTTGCCAAATAAAGTCATAGCTGAAGAGGAAGGTTTTTTTTCTTTTGAAGGTTTTCCATAAGACCGAGGTGAAACTGGTAATGTTGTGAGGGAGTTGAGTTGGTACCCCCCATACCAAGGTCTATTGACTTAAGCTTGTCTTTACATTCAGCTAAGGTTGCATCAAAATATTCTACTTCTCTATTGAGGGGAACATGAGCCCCTGCTGAAATTGAATTAACAGATAAAGTGTTATCCCCAGGTATACAAATCTCTATTCCATTGCAGGGGAACTTAACACATTGATAATAGGTAGATGACACTGCTTGCATATCATGAATCCATGGTCTACCAAGTAAGATATTATACGCAAGGGGTCCAACATCAACTATTTGAAATAAAATATCCTTGTGAACAGGGCCAATCCTAACAGGAAGGATGGCCAACCCCTTGGAACTTCTTTCTGCCTCATCATAGGCTTTGATAGTAATCCTTTTTCTAGCATCTATAACCTCTTCAGAATAACCCAATTCTTTCAAAAGACTAAAAGAACAAATATTAAGCCGAACACCCCCATCTATCAACACACACCTGACATGGGTGCGATGGATCATGATCTCAATGTGAAGGGAAAGATTGTGCGGATGGCTCAAGGCTTTATCATCATCTTTTAAAAATGAAAGGAAATGAGGGGTAGCAATATGATTAACCATATTCTAGAATTGATCAATATCTAAGTTGTTGGGGACATTTGTCGTGCGCAAAGCATCCTCAAGGATTTGTTTATGTCGAGGGGACAATTCTAAGAGCTCAAAGATTGAAATTTGAGCGGGGGTTCTCTTTAACTGATCCACAAGATTGTAGTTTGACTTAGGATTAGCAGCTAGCTTCAAGGTGACAGGCTTGGATGTCACTTGCTTAGTTTTACTTGATTGGCTTGAACTGGGTCCTCTAATGACAATGTGACCTTGACTTCGGGTAACAACATTAAGGGCTTGAGACGACCCTCTAGAGTTGGGACCCCTTAGCACCAGAACAGGTTCTCTATCAAAAATAGGAGGAGAGTCTTCATCTAGATCGTAACCATAAGGATCTCTGCCACTCATCATATTAATATTTTTTTCAACAACTTCAAGCATATTGATAACATTATCCACATCTGTGTAAGTATAAATGACCTCAGCTTTACCATTCTTAACTTTAGAGGTTTCCCGCTCTTCATATTTGGGCAAAGGTTCCTTGAATGCCTTATGATCGGTGTTGGTGTTCAATCCATCTACTGTAAGTTGTCCATTCTCAATGAGATCTTGAAATATATGCTTGAGTCTCCAACAATGTTCAATGTCATGTCTAATACCATTATGGAATATGCAAAAGGCTTTCTCCTTCCACCAATGTGGTTTAACTTTTGGTATACGAAAATTCGCAGCATCATGAGGATGTGCCAGATTGTTATCAATAAGTTTCTTTAAAATTTGCTCATATGACTCACCAAGTTTTACAAATTGATGCTTTTCACTCTTAGGCTTACCTTGGTAGCTTGGCTCACTTTCTTTTTGATTGGATGTATTGAGCTTCACAGCTTGAACCTTACTAGATAAATGTAGCACAGGTTGATCTTTAGGTTGGGAGGAATCCACAACCCCATCATTAACCACTTGTTTGTTCCTATTCCAATATTGGTTCTTCCCTTTATCCTTGTTAGAGTTGTTGTTTTGACTATTGTTGTTGTTACTTCCATGTTTGGTCAAAATTCCTTGTTCTCTCAAAACATCCTCAATTCTACATGCAGTTTCAACCATGGTGTCAAATGAATCAAAAACCATTTTCTTAACTTCATACCGCATTTCGGGGACCAAATTATTAACAAGAATGTCAATCTTTTCATTGTCAGGAATAGTTCTAGGATAGCAAGAGAATTTTCGTCTCCACCTTTGCAAGAAAGTAACAAAGGATTCTCCTTGATTCTGCTTTAAGCTACATAAGTCCAACAAAGTGATAGACCTTGAAACATTGTATGCAAAGTGTTGAACAAATCTGTGAACAAGTGCTTTGAAGGTCTTAACAGGGGGAGTTATCTTAGTAAACCATTCCATTGCTTGTCCCTTAAGACTTCGTGGGAACAACCTCATAAGGTAAGAGTCATCTTGATGGAACTCAAAACTTGTGGTATAAAACTGGCGCACATGATCATGTGGATCTCCACTCCCATCATATTTGTCATATTGAGGAATCTCAACCTTTCTAGGAAATTCTTTCATGTCAACACTCTTATCAAAAGGATTAGGACAAATTGAGTCCAATGAGAAAGAATTCTTAGGTGTAGACATCTGGTCTATTGTTCTTTGCATTGCATCAAGCTTCTCCTCTTGGGATGGGCCTTGCTTCTTAATCTTTCTATCCACATCAAAGTTGTAAGGGACTCTAGCACCCTTGTTGATTAGGCTCTCTAGGAACTTATCCTTGTTTTGCTCCACATATTTCTCCACATACTATTGAAAAAGTGGCTCTTTTTGCATTTGCATAAATTCTTGGGAGGTGCGATCAAAGCTTGAGCTACTACCCCCATATTGTGAACCATAATGAGCACGTTGTGAAGGTGGCCTTGAGTTCTGAGGAGGGGTTTGTCTCCTATAATGATCATGTCTAGAGACTCTTCTTCCTCTAGGGCTAGGAGATTGTGATGGTGATCTTGAATGTCTCCTACTTCATGGAGTCCTAGGATGAGTGGATGGAGGAGAACTATTTCCACCACCATGCATGTTATTGAATGGATCATTGAGTTGTCGAGCCAAGAGCCTATCTCACTCTTCCTGAAAGGCTTTCCTTTCCATTTCCATCAAAGTTTGTTTCTCCATCTCTGGGTGTCTAATTTTTTCTTCCTTATGAGCTTGTTCATCTTGGAAAGCTTTCTTTTCATGCTCAATCCTCTTGAGTCTGTCACTCATGTAATTGGTAGGTGAGCTTGGTCTCAAATTTTGAAATAAGATGTTGGTATAAGTTGTATTTATGTGAGCATCATAAGGTTCTCCATGTTGGTTTTCATGTTGCGATTGGTTACCTTGATAAGCATGTCTCTTACCTCTCTCTCTCAGCCCTTTGGTGCGCATCTAGATATCTTGTTGAAATAAGGGGTGAGGTCGGTCTACTGCCATGAGAGGAACTACTGAATGAAATAGCATCTCTACTCTTTGTAAACATATCATCATAACGTTTATCCCTGGCCTCCTTCTCTCTCTGAGTCATTGTGTTACTCATATACATAGAAGAGCGAGAAGATGCTAAGGGGATACCCAACTCACTAAGATGACTTTTGGAATCAAACCACACTTCTGAAGTATTCCTAGGCGATTGATCAAATATGGGTTCCTTTCCCTTATGTTTTTGGCGAGTTTGAACTAAAGGTAATTGGTTAAAAACCACTTGAGGTCATTTTCCTTGATTTACTTGATATCTTGTTGTAACTGGCATGAAAGAAAAGGTACTAGCTGATAGGATTACCCTAAGGAACGTTGGTACCAAACTAGGATAGAAAAGGCACTAACTTGTCCAAAAAGAAGTGATAAGATAGAAATTTGCAAAGAGGCGTTAGCCAACACTGCCACAGAGGTGCCCAATAAATTCGGGTGAATACCCTAGCACATTATGGATCAGGAGGATGGTCTTACCCAAATTATATTAATTGAGATTGAATTTGTATGAAAGTGGATGGACAAGAGACTACCAAAACTCTCCAAGTGTATTATCAAAGAATCTAAAGGTTTATCTTTTCAACAAGGACGGTTCCTAGCTCACCAAGCTTCCAAGCAAGGTCACTTGTGAAATCAAAGATTGCTAATTTAAGAGGTCAAAACGCAAGAATCCTAAGCTAAACAAGCTTCTAACAGTGGGGTAAGTAATCCAATCTGACCCAGATCAACCTACAAAATCGAAAATGAAAGGATAGCAAGCTAAACAGGCTTAAAAATGACAACAAACAACTCACTGGCAGACAGTTTCGCGCGACAGAATGCTTTCTTGCGCGAGGATTAGCATAGGACCATGCGAAAAAATGCTCAGAGTTGCATGAGGAAAGACCAGACTGGTGTGACAGGGTAACAGTAAACTGACAGCAATTTTGCAAAATATCGCGCGGGGGTTCTCAGATAGCCGCGCGAGGAAACGTAGCGAACGGTGCGAAGAAACAATTTTCTCGCGCGAGGAAAGGACACAGAACTCAGTTTTTTATTGTTTTAATAGACCAACTAGATGCATTAATAGATTTTATCATCAATCAGACATGCAAAACAACAATTAGGGAATGCAAGCAATCAATTATCTTCAAACAATGAGCAAGGGACAAAGCAACCTTGCACATGAATATGGATAGTGTCATAGTATTTCTACTCCATAAGAATGCTACTTGTGTATGTTCTCAAATATTTTCCAATCACGCACATAGTCCTAGAAAATAAAAAGTTGGTTGCACTATAGTTCTTAGTAAAGGCTTGACTCTGCAACTTTTGCAATCTCAAGTGAGTGAAATCCAATCCCGGCGCACCGAGGTTTTGACACAGTCCGAGAATTTAATCAATCAGGAGCTGCTGAGGAGATCTGACAACCCACAAGAAACTACACCCGTGGAGATTTCTTCCACAAGGACATTTATATAGCGGTTGTTGCTACCATGAAAAAAATGGCTATTACCGCTTGAGGTTCCGTCCACATGGTTTACCCATTAAAGGGAATGTCTACTACGGTTAACCCTCTCTAACAAGGAAGGCTCACAATATGGACCACATGGGGACTTGGTTTGGCTTCAAGAGTTCCAAGTTTCTGATTCTCCCAAAAGGGAAAAGAGCATAATCCTCTAGCCTCTTCACCTTACCCAAACATAGCAAACAAGATTAATTGACCCACTAACTTGAAATCACCTCACCCAAGATAAAATCAACAACAATGACCACCAATCTCAAGAGAGAAAGTACCAATCAAAGTTGAAGACTAAACCAAGTGAGATAATAACAAATCCTTCCCTGCCTATAAGGGGATCTATCATCAAGAAGAGCTTCGCATGTAAGACAAACGAATGAAGCCCACTCTCTCAAGATTTTCACAAATAGTGTTCATAGGGCTTAATTACTATGTGAAACATATATGCAAGAAAACAAATCTAGGTCCATTTTTAGAGCACCAATTGGAAATGTTATCTATGAAAGCAACAAACACTCAAGCTAAACACATGAGATGTTCATTTTATTTCCAAAATCCAAATGTTATAGAGATACAACAAAATACCTCAAATCCAATGCAACGTGAATCATTTTGTTATTTATCCAAGCAAGTCCAAATCAGCAACATCAACAGCAACAACAAATCATAAACCACCAGAAACAGTAAACATTAGTAGTTGGCAAGAAAAAAAGAGATATATAAATATAGCAATGAAAAATAGATCTCTGGTACGGAATCTCACGCGAAGAAACACACAGTGCCACACAAGGATTCACACAGTGTCGCGCGAGGAAACAAATATCTCGCGCGAAGAAGTGTACAGCCACACGAAACAATGCACATAAATCATAAAAAATAGAAAATAGTAAATCAGTCCAAATCTGCAACCTGGTGCCGGATCTCGCGCGAGGATTCGCATAGAGCCGTGCGAGAAAACACAGAATTAGCAAAAGCTCGCCTGGGAACCTGCAAAATGTTTTGCGAGATTTCCCTGAAGAAAAAAAATAGCAAGTACAGAAAAGATGGAAAATCTGAAAATAATTGATGAAAAATAGCTAAAGTGACAGAAAACAAATCTTCTGCCCCACGCTGGGCACCAAAAATGTGTGTTAAAATGTTGACACACTTCTATGAATTATTCCATCCAAGGTTGCTCAAGAATGAGGCCTCAAATATAGACTTATAGCTCTCTAGTCATGGAGTGCAAAGGTTTGTAATGGAGGCCCTCAGATTGACTTAGTTGTGCCCATGCAAGTACACCATGAAATGAGAGATTCAATACATGAAAATGAGATCTACTCTATATGATTGCAATGCATGAAAGGAAATTAATCTAAATGATAACAATGCGTGATTAATCTATGAAAGGAAATATGCAAGCTAATCTAATATGAATCTAATCTACATGAATAGCCATGGATGCAAGAAGAAGAAGACAATAAGAGAGAAGTTGCAATATCCAAGCTTGAGTGCTCAAATCCTCCTCCAAAATTGCTCTCCAAACCTGC
>MU228428.1:2396154-2408883 GCA_018584345.1 Thuja plicata | reverse complement strand
AGGAACTTTATTTATTTTTATTTAATTTATTTCCTTTTTCATCAAATAAAGTGCTTTAAGTGGGGATTTTTATTTATTTAATTAAAAGAGGGGTTTTCTTTTAATTAAATAAATTAGAAGAACTTTATTTAATTAAATGGGAGGAATTTAATTTAATTAAATAAGAGAAATTTTATTTAATTAAAAGGGAAAAATTTAATTTAATTAAATAAGATAAATTTTATTTAATTAAAAGGGAGATTAAATCTTTTAATTAAATAAAAATGATCAAACCCTAGGAAATATTGAAATAATTGAATTTAATTACAATTTGATCAAGGAAATTGATTTAAATTGAAAATGTTGCAAACCATTGATTCAGGAATTTGATAAATTGATAAAATGATAAATGGGGGCCCATAGTCCAGCCACCATTTTAGGGTGCATACACGTGTCAATGCTTCTTCTGCATTTATAACTAGTACAATAGATGTAAAAAAATACTACCACAATTGCTATTACACTAGAAGAAGACTACACTAACCATTTGCCACCATCTGTAGTGATGACAATCCAAATGCTTGTTCTATTGGCTAAACTATAGTTCCTTGTATTTTACACACAATCATGCGCACACATAGACATTGATTATAAAGATCTATAAAAACATTAACTTTCCTATAATCAGAGCGACAAAAATTGTTATGCTCCACAAGGTGGAACTACTAATTTAATTTTATATGTGATTGTTGCAATACTCATTATTTTAATAACATACCTTCGTAGCAAAGAGCTATTTTATTTCATACTTGACTCCTAGTGCATCTATGTATAACAGAATGATATAACTAGCAGTTGCATTTCAATGTGAAATGTGTATCAAAGAGGTCTTAAAAGGTAGGTTCTCAAGTACTTAAGCAAATGATATGCTACATTGAGCATAGCTTTCCTGGACCACATAGCTCTCTCTCTCTCTCTCTCTCTTGTGTGCATATATATATATATATATATAGCCCTTCCCTTGTCCTCCCCTCCCTTCACCTCCTCTCTTTTTGTCTTCCCTTCCTCTATCTCTCTCGCATGCTCTCACTATATTGACACTTTTTTTTCTCCACTCAAGATGAATGAGCCTAACATTCCCATCAAACATTCTCTTTGTTTGAAGATTCGATACCTTTATTTACTTCTTCTTACCCTCATAATTAGTCACCATAATGTTATGTCCACTCTTGATCAAGTACTAATGTTCTTGCAATTGTTTACTCGCTTGCTCTCACTATATCGACACTCTTTTTTCTCCACTCAAGTTGGTCTTGGAAAATAAAAAAATTGCAGAACGTACAATACGTGGAGAGCAAACTGCAACAGAAAAATAAAATAAAATAGAAAACAAAACAGGGTCTGGCCATGTACGGCACTGTATTTATTATAGGTGAAGAACCCATTGTTTCGTGGTGGGTGTCGATACGAACTGGTGTCGTATACCTATTCAAAGACTGGTCCCATTTTCTCATGTACTCAAATTCCTAGTTGTAAAATGCTGATTCATTCCATCCTCAAATTAGAGCTGTTGATCCACCACAGCAGCTTGCTTACGAAACGTCTTCGATGCAAATGTTATGTAAGAACAGAAATGAAAACATATCTGATTTGGGTTCTCCATGGATTTTTTATTCATTATGCTACCTATAAATCAATGTCACAATGAACAGGAAGCTCTAACATGAATGAACAGTGTGATACAGGGGATTTGAGCATATATAATGTTTATTTTGAGTATTGTTAGATTATGTATGTTTTTTTTTTAAAATCAGATGTTCGAATTAAGAAATATGAACTGTTAAGATCTATTTTTCTTCTCTTGTTTACTCATTCTATGATGGATCATAGAAAATGCAAGAGAAGAAAATAACATGAATCTGAAACATGGATAACTTTTTTTTAACAAAAGCCAATCCAAAATTATTCAAACTAACAGATAAAAACATATGTCACAGAGCAGAAAACGAAATAACCCCACTAAGAGATGCCTCGTTTAAAATTACTGTTGTCTCCCGGGAAAAGCCATAAAACTTTATTATACAGAAACACAAATTAATAACTGCAAGCATCCAGGAATAGGGCTTCAAACTACATTTGAGATAAAGAGCTGAATTTGTCAAAAGTATTGCAGGTCACAACAAATTTATCAACACATTTCTCTGAAAGCTACAATCTTGCCACTTTATAGCACCAAAACTCAAGGATTTGAAGGTCCAGGGTCCAGGGACAATGCAATATTGGGTGACATTTCATAATATTTATAGCAGAGCTTCTGCCAATGGTGAACAATAACAATCATAGTTGGATAGGCTAGGGGCAGATGAATTTTCATCTTAAAGAACGAAGGCAGGAACACTGCAGAAAAACCTAGCTAATTTTCCTTGTCCCAAATAGGGCTTTTGAATTCCTGAATACTGGGAAACAGCAGAGCCTAATACTAGCGAACAATGTACTTCCTCTTTTCGAAAAATTACTTCTATGAAGAGAGGAAGCCACAAATCCCATACTATTTGCAATATCAAAGGTAGCGTTACCAGAAAAATTGAGCTCAGTATACAAATTCTCTACAAGAATCATATTTCCCATGTATCAGGGCTATGCTTTTTCAGGTCCTTGAAAGATGTATGGCAATTAAGTGCAGAGAACTCACGCACTAAGCCTGATGTGTTCCAATCTCCAGAGCTCCTCTGATGATAAAAGAAGGAATTTCCAGATTTCGGGGCTTCCAAAAGCAGGCTTCAGGTACAAGTTTTACAGAGGCTCTTAGCGGCTCCGATTTGCATCGTGGCAAAACAAAGCATGCTTCTTGAGGAGCCACATTTTGGTCTACCACTCTACTCATGGAATTTGAACTAGCTTCTTCCACATTACACAGTTTCCTGTTCTCTTCATTTTCTTTGTCATCGTCACTGCGTTTGTCGTCGACATCCATCTTAACCACAGGAGCAGGTCTCCTCACATGCACAAAGTCCTCCCTTGATACCCAGGTTTCCTTTGAGATCTCCAGAGAAAGCTTTGGCTCACTCAGCATCAGTAATAACGCATTGGGCATGGTTTCCGCATCACAGCTCCACTCTGTTTCTGGTTGTGGCCCTGTTTCTGGGACTTCCTTAGTCTCTGCGGTTTGGTGTTCTGTCTCTGAGACTTCTCCAGTCACTGGAATTTGTTGTTCCACCTCTGACACTTCTTCAGTTTCCGTGATTTGTAGTTCTGCCTCTAAGACTTCTTTGGTCTCTGCTGTTTGTGGTTCTGCCTCTTCTAACACTGCATTGCCCACACCAATCACAGTCTGTGATTGCTTTTCAATACCTTCTCCTTTTGCTTCTGACGATGATGATGATGATAACCTGTTAGCCTCGAGGGCTTCTGAGAAATCTCTATAGGTGGGTTGTTCCTCTCCCTCAGGGGAATAAGTGGGTTGTTCCTCTGCCTCCTCGAAATCAGTTTCATCTTCACTATCATCTTGATCACTGACGGTGCATGCCATTCTCCTGGGCTCAGATTTACACCCCCTCTGAGTATCCAAAGCAGAAATTCTCAGAGGATCAGATCTGCATCTCATCAAAAGAAGTGCATTCTTTGGAGGACAAACAGGCACAACCTCTTCATCCACCTGCATCTCATCTTCACTAATACTCAGCCGACCAAGATCTTTGATACTCGGCCTACTAACTTCTTTTATACTCGGTCTCCCTAGCTCTGTAATAATGGGTCTAATGGGTTGCATTTCCCTACAGATACTTGCAAATTCTTCACCTGCTATTCTCTGTTGTGACTCTGCCTCTGCCGCTGCTTTCTTCTCATCCCCATCCTGCAAAACCATGAACCATTTTGCAAAAACTGCACCACAACTAGTCTCTTTGTTACCTTTGGAAGAGGGACCTGTAGAAGATGCAGTGCCCCCACAGGGAACAAAACAATTAAACTCTGCACCGAAACTTCTCAGAGCTTCACAGATATTGAAGGAAACCTCCTTCCTGAAACCAAACAGATGAATCCATTTCTGATGTGATTTGTTGGGCGAGCAATCTTCTCTCTCGGGGGACTTGAGCACATTCTGTCTGCCACTGCCATTAAACCTCTTCTGCTTTGACTTGACACGCACTTGCCCTATGCAGGTGACCTTTGGGGAGGAAGGCTCCTGGGTCTCAAACCCACCATTCTTTTTCCTCCCAGTTAGGTTATAAGGCAGATTGGGAAACATGGGACTTGACTGCCCTTTGCTTCCATTGCTTCTCAGTCTTCTGCTGGAGGAGCAAGATGGCTCTCTCAGTTTCTCAGTCCTCCCAGGGCTAAGGGCACTTTTGCTCCCTCCCAATCTCACAGATGTCTGCCTTGAAGTGAAGCAAACAAACAGTTCACTCCCTGCACGGTACCCTTTATGCTCTGCTTCCATTGTCCATATAGCCAACAAATTACACTAACAGACCCTCTTTCCACATATCCTGCCCTCCAGACATCAATACTCACTGCACCTCTCAATGCACAAACCGACTCAGATTCCTGCCCTCGTATTAAAAACAGAGTTATCGACGAATATCAGACAAGCTGTCCACAATTACCCACAAACGCCAACATTAATGACTCATTTTCATTATTATAATTACGAGCAGGGGGTGAAACCAATCTGATAACAGCAACACTTGCACTTGTCTACATCTGTGCACGATGTTTTGTGTGTTATTAGTATATTAACCCTCACTGACAGGAGTAGTAGAAGATAATGGTAATCGGTAAACCCTCAGGCTTTACTCCATGAAACAAGCAAAAGGGGCGGTAAAATTAATAAAAAGTCACATGTAGGACATCAGAATAGTCCAAATGTAAATGCAGGACCTGCAACTAGCACATGATCATCAAGCGAATGTGAGCAAACTATGTTCAAAGTTGGTATAAATGATGGTCGCAGAAATATGTGTGAGCTCAGCATCTGCAGGTGCCTCGAAATCCCCACTAAAACCCACCTTAACCCCAACTAACTCTAACACTAGTTAGTCTTTTTAAACAATATTTCTTCCCAACGTCTCTCTGTTCTTCTGACCTGCAGGTGAGACTCCCAAATCTTTGACTACAAATATGGATGGCCCCAATTTCCAGAGAAGAATCATAATCAAGCAGCGCCCCGCCAAGGAAAAACATTCCCCTTTTTTTCTCCTCTCCAAAGATTTTGATGCAACTCTAACTGAATTCCACGCAAAACACAAGATTTCATGGGTTTCTACGACTGGGGGCGCTCTACAACTTCAACCTTATCTTCCCGACCAATGTCTCATGAATTCCTTGCCCATTTCTGCATATTAAATGATGGGAAAGCGAATCGTGGGAGAAAAACAATTCGCTGAAACCCGAAAAGGCGTGCAACGTGAGATTCTCTCGTCGTATCAGAATGCTTCTTGCTACGCTTGGTTTGAGATACAGTCCTTGGTGCAACAACCACAACAATGCTGTGAGGTGCACCCACCAATTGGTCATGACTGAAATATAACATACCCACTCCCAGTCATCATTGAAATGACATTATAACATGGAGAGGCTAAAAGGGATGAAGTAGGGGATGTGTATTAGTAGTCGTTATAATTAATTTCATCTATCTATAAAATTTTAATGAGAAATTGGATTTTGATGATTTTTTTGGGTGCAAGAGTCAAATAATAGTCATTTCAAAGTGTCACCTTATACTTACTCAAAGATGCCCTAATAATTGTGCACTACAAGCAAATAATAGTCATTTCAAAGTGTCACCCTATACCTACTCAAAGATGCCCTAATAATTGTGCACTAAACCACGTAAAAAAATGCCAATATTTTTGCGCAAATGTCTAAGTAGTCCTTCAAAATGACTAATATTTATGGACAAATGTCCCATAGCCGTTCAAACACATCCATTAATGGGGTACAAGTGGACAACTATTGATACATGATATATTTATTAATGGGTTTTTAGTTATCATTTTATTGATTTCTTTACAGTTAGCAATTGTGGGGTCAAGTGTGCGTGGAGTGTGTGACTATTGGAGCATGGCTGATAACTAGTGTTATTTCTCTAGCTAGTTAAGGGCTTTGGATTCGTCTCATGTAGGTCTCATGATCGATTCTCTCCACCTCGAGTTATCTGATGTTTAGCTTGTTCAAGCTTGGACAATCACTTTGAGATGTTATGAGGGTCACCTTGTCAAAGAGCTAAGCTTCAAGTCACTGGGTTAACTTGTTGTTTCCTCTTAATAACAAAAAAACAAAATATTATAACATGCAGAGGTTTGAGTAGTTGAGCATCCTAATTTTGCATTTCCTAAAATTTTATGTGGCAATTTGAAATCATTCTCAAAATTTTATGGTGATTTGTTTAACAAGGCTCTTGCTTATAATTAAGGTTTCACAACCATATTATCAAATATGATGCCACATTGGCATGCATTTTGTCGAGGTGTCCAAAATACCCCCCTCGCCCCCCTCGAGCAAAAAATGGTATACTAGATGTTGTGCATGAAGTTATAATAATTGTGCACTAAGTCATATTTTATTGGTGAACTAGTGTGGCATCACATGATTTGTCACATGTCGATCTAAAGAATACAATTCACTCAATTATGAGTAATTGTGATAAAAACTAACAACTTCAAACGAGTGTTATACTACTAAAAATATCAGGCATCAAATCAACAAATGTTGTCACAACTACTAAAACTTGCTTAACTAGTGGGTCCTCTCCACATAGTAAAATTGATAATAAAGTCATAAATATAGAGTCTCAATAATAGGGAAAAAATTTATACTTCGAAAATATTATTCTTTGCATTTGTAGGGCTTCAGGGCAAACACAAATGATTTTGAAAAGTTTTTGTCTGTGGTTTAAATTTGAAGTTCTTAGGGCCATACAAAAAATGATGTTGATTTTTTTTTTTAATCTTGTCAAAAACTTATTGATTTAAATTTGTACATATATAGCCTTAATCCCTCCAAATTATGACTCTGTATGATCTTAACCCCTCCAAATTTAAACTAATAATTATTTGATACAAAGACTCTTCACCATCAAATGGACTCTACGATTGAGACTTTGTTTTCAACTTTGCTCAATAGTCTTGTGAATTGTTTTTTATGTTGTAAGAGATATTTTATTTCATTTGGTTCATAACTTGGGAAATGGCTATGCAATTGAAAAATGATAGCCTTTATTAATTAAATAAAAAATCATGCAACAATTATTATTATTTTTTTATTTAATTAATAAAGCTATTAAACTCTCTTATGGGGTAGAAATTTTCAGTTGCATGGCCATTTCCCATAACTTGTTGGTGGGTGATTCTCATAATAAGGTGAACAATATATCTTTTGTACTTTAGGATTGAGACTTCATTTTCAACTTTCCTTAATACTCTTACAAATTATTTTGTGTGTTTTAAGAGATATTTTATTTCATTTGGTTCATAACTTGTTGGTGGGTGATTCTCATAATAAGGTGAACATTATCACTTTTGTACTTTTGTTTTATGTTGTGTAAGTGTTTGAGTACATTTCCTACCACATGATTTTGATTGGTTTGATGCTCTTATTTATTCTAGACTCAAACTTGCATTTAGAAATATTATTTTTATCCTTGTAGGATTTTTCTCAAAGTCCATAGAATCAATATGAGAAATTATTTAATTTGATTATGTGAGTGATCCATCATTTATCCTCTCTTGGCTTCTATCACCCCATGATGGATCATGGAATTTGATTCAAAATAATGATGTAAAAAATGCACACAGTCAAATCTAAAAATATCTTGTGCTAATTTTAATCATTGCTTAAAATAATTCTAGCTCTTAAATAACAACCTCCTCTATCAAGTTTAAAACTACACATGGAATTTAATCTATTAGGTTTGTTGGTCTTTTTTCATCCACTTTTTTTATCTTCAAAATTAGCTATGGTTTCAAGCTGACTTAGTTTCAAATAGTTATTATTTGTTGACTCATGTACCAAAAATTTCAAATTCTTTAATTTAAATATATATAAGTGCCCAAGTCCTACATTATTTGGATCTTTTATCCATCTAACATTAGGGAAAACATTTTGTTTCTATTGGTTGTAAGAATCAACCGTTAGTCACTATTTAGTCTTTTGCACTTAATTACTACGACTCATTCCATGAACCTGAGTGCATCAAGTCTCAAGCACTTAGTAATCATAGTTGTATCATGATTAGTTACACTTGATTCTTTGTGTTACATCCAAATTTATCAAAATAGTTGAATCAATCAATGGTGCTTGATTATGGTACATGATGAGAAACTATTCACCTTTCTCTCCTAGAATATCAAGTTTTAGTGGTGTTCTTCAACACTGTTAAGTCCTCTTTTTGTAAGTACAAACATGCAAAATATTATTGTTATTGCAAGTACCAAAGTTTTCAAAATTAATACCTCCAAGATTTTTTCAAGGCACTAACATACAAAATAAATGAACAAATTTTTATGATGTAAATGTGACATCAACATACTAAATCACATGCCTACACACTTAAGACACTAGGACAAAAACATAATGATGCCCAAGACACATAATATGTGATATCAACATATTAACTCACGTGTCTATGCAATTGAGGTATTAGGAAAAATAAATGATGCCCAATATTTATAACACCAATGCACTAAGGATGGTAACACAAGATTGAGTGATAATCATCATGACAATCATATCAGAGTACAAATTACACCAACCGAAAATCTCATTCTCTCATAAGCACAAGTAATAAAATAATAACGAAACTCACTTTATTACACTTCCCAAGCCAACACAATTGGCTTCCAAGAGGACATGGGAATGATATCTGTAAGATTTTTTTGTTAGATAATTAGGATAATAACCTTATTAATTATCTAATTAGGTCATTTATTCACTTAAGATTAATTTAGAAGCTCCTTTTCTTTTTATTAGATTGAGTTATATTTAGCGCATGTTGTCTCATTCATTAGGTTGTCGATACTTTTCAAGCTCTCTTTTAATCCTCTCCTAGGGTTTATATCTAGGGTTTCATCTATATGATTTTATAATCATTCATTGTTGCAGTGTCATAAATTGTATCCACATACATTTTCATCTTCACCTAGGCCTCACTTTGGTGTTTCTAGCCTCCTATGCCTTATCATGTTTGATTCTGCTTCTACTAGTTCAAAATCTATCTTATCCTCTACATTCTAGACCTTAAGTCCTTGAACCCTCTTTTATTGAGAGGTTAATGTCACTTATAGTAACCTTGTCCTAGGTAGGGTTGCCTAGGGTGTCCTTGACCTAGGATAGGGTCACCTCGGGTGGCCTTGTCTTGATAAATGGGGCACAATTTCATGTGGTCTAATGGCTAGCTTGTGAAAGTGGGAAAACTTTTCTCATGTCATTCTGCTTCAAAATTATAAATCCAAAATGCTAGGGAGAGGTATAAAAGAAAGCTTATCCCCCTCATTTGAACATGCATACATCAATCAATTCAATCAACACTCAAAATCTCAAGCATCCTAAAAGAAAGTGATCAAGCATCATCCAAGGTATTGAAGGCAAGAAATAAAGTTCATATCTAAAGCATTCATGATGACATCTATCATCAATTGTGTTGAGATATTGTTCAAATTATGCATATATGTGTTGACATTAATGTTTTGTCATTGATGTCAACGTATTCCTACTATTGGTGACAATGTTCCTAAGATGTTCAATGAGATGATTTTTGTGGTATGATTACTATATTGAATATTAGATGTTGCGTAGCTAGAAATGTGTTTGGGGATGCCTATACTTGATACTGTTCAAGTGGTAGAGAATCACATGTTGATTTGAGAAAGATACATGAAGGATTTATTAGATAGTGGTATTTTGGTTGTTCAGGAAGAGACAATGTTTTAGTTATTGGATTGGTTTGGCAATATTATTTGTTGCTAACCTAATGGTGAGTTTAGGACATGGATGTGTGTCTTCAGCTCAAGTGGTTCATGATTTGGATGCTGGAAAGCTATTTTTCTTTTATAATAGTGGTTCTGGTTTAGTGTTCCTGATGAACAATGCAGAGATGAGTTTGATTTATGAGACAAAATTATTCGTGTTGATGTTATGGTATTTCATGTTGTTTGTTGATGTTTCTTTATTGTTTCCTATTCATGTTGTTGGATCACATTGGATAATGTGATCAGGTTTGAAGATTTTTCATGTAACGTGTTGTTTTTCTTATTGTGCTTGGCCAACTTGGTGATGTAGTGTATTATGATGGACTATGACATGATTTATGGATCTAGAGCATGTTCAAGGATGTTTTTATGGGTCATTATTATGTCTTAGCTGACATTCAATGGATCACATTGTGTATTAGCTGAATTGAATTAGAATTTTATAATTAGGTCCTTGGCTGATCTAGTTGAGATGAATTGATGTAATATATATAAATATGTAATCATTTGTAATTGAAAAAGCATGAGAGAGAGTGTGTTGGTTCAGAGATGATGAAGAGAAGAGGTATGAGTGGAATCTACAATTGAGGCAAATATTTGATGTACTCCTTGGAAATGTATTGGCATATCAGAGATGTTATTTTGTCAGTTCATGAGTTTGGATAGTATTTCCTTTATGATTCAAGATTAGAGATTGTTGTAAGGAAATGAGCCTTCCTTCGGATTGAGATCTTTTTTTTATTTGAGCAGTGAGCTCTAGGCAGTGTCCTTGAATGCATGTGCATTCCCATTTTTAATAATCCTAACAGGGTATATTTCTTTTTAACAGAGTAAAATCATCTTGTGGGTTTGATCCCTGCCGCAGTTTTTACCCTAACAGGGTTTCCATGTCACAAATATTGGTGTTATATGTTGATTACTGCGTTATGTTCCTGCATTCATGTTTATCTTTTGGATCAGAGATTAAGTTGGCAATTTGGTTAAAGGTCTTATGTTTTTGGACACAAATGATTCACCCCCCTCTCAGTTGTGTGTATGTTAAACTTATTCTAAAAATTGGTATTAGAGCTAGTATCCTCTTTTTTAAGCTTAACCGCTTGAGGAGATCCGGGATGTCAATCTTTAAGAAGGAGAGTCCAAGAGGTTGATGGAACAAACTACACTATATGGAAGGACCGGATGATTACATACTTGAGATGTCTTAGTGAAGAACATTGGACTGTTACTAAGAAGGATTACTGTTAGTAATAATTGAGAGGGGTGGGGGGGTGAATCAGTGGCCTAAAAACATTATCCTTTAATCACTAACCACCAATCAAATAAACCTCAGATTATTAAGTCCCTACAAGATGCATGCCATGAAATACTTATAATGATTGACTGTCTGTCGGTTTTCCTTGTCTGTCCTTATTCTCATTGATTACCTATATGCAGTATAACTATTTACCAAAATACAGTAAATAAGCAGAGTATACCGATATATCCAGAAATACATATGTGAAATGTAAAACAGTAAAGTAATAAACAATACACACATAACACTTGGATTTTAACGTGAAAACCCTGTTGAGGGAAAAAACCACTAGGACCGGTACCCCAAAATTTCACTCTTCTGAAGTGATCCCTGTTAAGAGCCAACCCTGTTAAAGGTTACACACACACTGTTAGGTGTGACCTTGTTAGAGGATTTTATACATATAGGTTGTCACTTAGTATCGAGCAACTCAGTTTGCTACCATCCTTGAATCAACCTCTTTCTTAGACTGTCAATAGGCTTTAGGAAAATCTAGTGCTACTTTCATGAATCAACCTTTTTGGCACTCCATGGGATGTACCTCAATATATAGAAGACTGTTAAGTCCTACTCTGTTAAAATACTTGATGCTTCAATGGTTAAATTGAAACAAAATGACCTATTTCTAATGCAACTTGAATTGCAAATTTTCAGATCTATTTAAGTACATTACCTCTCTGATAAATATATCAATTCAATTCTCTGTGCTCCACACTTTCTGCTCTATGATGTTGTGCTCACTGTTTGTCGGTGTCTGCGGAATTCTTTAGCTCTCCCTTAGCTTGATTGATCAGGACTGTATGAAGTTATCCTTCATTAGTTTCTCTTCAGCATCCTCTTTCGATTCACTCCCCTTTCATGTATATTTGGAATGAATAATGTGTGTCTCTTATATAGACATGATATTCCTTGATTCTTGATTCTTGATTCTTGGCGTGAAAAAAAATCCAGCCAATCTGATTTGAAGCATAACTCTTGATTTATCTCGTAGTTATCTTCTTGCCAACTATACAAATCAACTTTAAATCAATCACTTAACTCTGGTCGAATAAAACAATGAAAACAACTAGTTAAGTCCTTCTTTAGCTCTTTCCAGCTAGATATTTTGTCATTTTCTGAACTCTCTGTTCCGTCGGTCAACTCTTCACTTAGTCGTCAGTTACAACTGCCAGTTCTGTCAGTGTGACTCCAGTTAGATTTGGGATCTCTATCCGTCGGGCATCATTGGATTTTTACTTGTCGGGTAACTCTTGTTTTCATCTCATCGGGCAACCCGTGGTTTGCTTCGTCGGGCAACACTATCTTCAGCTTGTCGGGTATCACTGTGACTTTTCTTATTTGGCTTTACCGATGGTGTGCACTCTGTCGGTGTTGTCTGTCACTTAGTGAATACTTGACTTTTATGCATTGCTGAAAGCATAACCTTTGTTCCATTGATTCTCTGAAGTCTTTGGAATTATGTACATGACCATACAGATGATATCAAGTTGA
>MU228428.1:2379018-2390772 GCA_018584345.1 Thuja plicata | reverse complement strand
TACCAATTGTTAGTAATAATTGAGGGGGGGGGGGGGTGAATCAGTGGCCTCAAAAATTTATCCTTTAATCACTAACCACCAATCAAATAAACCTCAGATTATTAATTCCCTACAAGATGCATGCCATGAAATACTTATAATGATTGACTGTCTGCTGATTTTCCTTGTCTGTCCTTATTCTCTTTTATTACCGATATGTAGTATAACTATTTACCAAAATACAGTAAATAAGTAGAGTATACCGATATATCCAGAAATGCATATGTGAAATGTAAAATAGTAAAGTAATAAACCATACACACATACACTTGGATTTTAATGTGGAAACCCTATTGAGGGAAAAAACCACTGGGACCAGTACCCCAAATTTTTACTCTTCTAAAGTGATCCCTGTTAAGAGCCAACCCTGTTAAAGGTTAAAAACACACTGTTAGGTGTGATCTTGTTAGAGGATTTTATACATATAGGTTGTCACTTAGTATCAAGCAACTCAGTTTGCTACCATCCTCGAATTAGCCTCTTTCTTAGACTGTCAATAAGCTTTAGGCAAATCTAGTGCTACTTTCATGAATCAACCTTTTTGGCACTCCTTGGGATGTACCTCAATATATAGAAGATTGTTAAGTCCTGCTCTATTAAGAGACTTGATGCTTCAATGGTTAAACTGACACAAAATGACCTGTTTCTAATGCAACTTGAATTGCAAATTTTTAGATCTATTTAAGTACATTACCTCTCTGATCAATATATCAATTCAATTCTCTGTGCTCCACACTTTCTGCTCTATGATGCTGTGCTCACTATTTTTTGGTGTCTGCAGAATTCTTTAGCTCTCCCTTAGCTTGATTGATCAGGACTGTATGAAGTTATCCTTCATTAGTTTCTCTTCAGCATCCTCTTTTGATTCACTCCCCTTTCATGTATATTTGGAATGAATAATGTTTGTCTCTTATATAGACATGATATTCCTTAATTCTTGATTCTTGGTGTGAAAAACAATCCAACCAATCTGATTTAACGTGTAACTCCTGATTTATCTTGTAGTCATCTTCTTACCAACTGTACAAATCAGCTTTAAATCAATCACTTAACTCTGGTCGAATAAAACAATGAAAACAACCAGTTAAGTCCTTCTTTAGCTCTTGCCAGCTAGATATTTTGTCATTTTCTAAACTCTCTCTTCCGTCGGTCAACTCTTCAATTAGTCATTAATTACAACTGCCAGTTCCATCGGTGTGACTCCAGTTAGCTTTGGGATCTCTGTCTGTCAGGCATCATTGGATTTTTACTTGTCAGGTAACTCTTGTTTTCAGCTCGTCGGGCAACTTGTGGTTTGCTTCATCAGGCAACATTGTCTTCAGCTCGTCGGGTATCACTATGACTTTTCTTATTTGGCTTTACCAATGGTGTGCACTCTGTCGGTGATGTCTTTCACTTAGTGAATACTTGACTTTTATGCATTGCTGAAAGCATAACCTTTGTTCCATTGATTCTCTGAAGTCTTTGGAATTATGTACATGACCATATAGATGATATCAAGTTGACATCAATGAAAATACAAACCATTAATTGATTTAATGCCTTGCATTATCTTCAACTTAACATTATCAAACATTCAATAAGTTATATGTCATCAATTACAAGCCTCCTAATGATCTATCTACTGTGACTGTTTATGAAAAGAAATAATTTGAGTATAATATGAGAGCAAATGAAGCTTTGAAGAGTGACTTATCAAATGCTGAATATAAAAAAAAAATTGGATTAGAAACTACACATGAGGTATGGATAAAATTGGAGACACTATATGAAGGAGATAAATTTGTGAAGCCCTCCAAGCCGCAAAGTCTGAAATGAAAATATGAATGATTGAAGATGAGTGAAGGTGAGAACATTACTGCTTATGTGAATAAGATCACCAAAATTGTTTGTGTAATCAGATGCACCGGTGGAACCTTGGATGAGAATGAAATTATTTCTAAGATCCAGAGATCCTTGCCTCCTGCTTACAATCACAAAGTTGCTGTTGTTGAAGAAATAAGATCCGTGACAATTGTGACAAGAGATACACTAATTGGTAAGTTATCTTCTTTTGAAATGAGAGAATTTGGTGATAGTCTTCCTAAAGTTGAATCTATATTTAAAGCTACTATTTCTAAAGATAAGAAAAGATGTGATTCTGGAGAAAGTTCATCCAAGTATGAATATAGATATGTTAAGAAATGAGCAAAGATTGAGGAACAAGAAAGAAATCTTGATGAGCTTCAAGCCCTAATTGTAAAGAGACTACCTAAGAGATCTGGTAAGTATCAAGGAAAGTTTCCTTTGAAATTTTTTGCATGTAATAAGATTGGTCATATTTCGTTAAGATGACCTGATAGAGAACAAAAGTACAAGCCTAAGAAATTCAAGTCTAAATATCAGAAGAAGTGTTATTATGTTGTTGATGAAGGTGTGACTAATGATGCCTTTGAAAAGAGTGAAGATGATATTGTTTTTATTGATATAAAAGATGAAGATCCTAATTTTATGAATGAATAAAAAACCTTGGTTTCACATGTGGATAAGAAGTATGAATGGGGTATTGGCAATGGATGTTCGCAGCACGTGACCAGATACAAATAAAATAAATTTGTGAAATTGGAAAGGTATGATGGTGATGTTGTCAGATTTGATGATGATACTCCTTGTATGATCAAATGGATAGGTTCTATTACTCTTGATGGTAAGACTAAAACTGATGATGTTCTATATGTTGAAGATTTGAAATATAATTTTTTGAGTGTTGGACAACTAGATGATAAAGGTTACAACTTACAATTCAAGGATGAAATCTGCAAGATCATTGGAAGCTCTAGAATTGAGATTGCTACAGGAAGAAATACTAAAGGTAATGTATTTCATTTGAAAAATTCTAAGAGAAGATGTTTTATTTCTAAGATTGACCCTAAAGATATTGATGAAGCATGGAAAGATGATAGTTGGGTTGAAGTGATGGAAGAAGAATTGGAACACATTGAAAAGAATAAGACACACATTCTTGTTCCTATACCTAAAGACAAGAATGTGATCGATACTAAATGAGTATTTAGAAACAAAATGAATGAAGAAGGTGAAGTGGTTTGGAATAATGCCAGACTTGTTTGCATGGGATACTCATAGATGGAAGGAATAAATTTTGAGGAGACCTTTTCTCATGTTGCGAGAATTGAAGTTGTTTGGATATTTATTGTTAGATTGGGTGGTTTCCGTTGCACCAAAAGCTTGAACTATTAATGCCCGATACAACCACTAGACTTATAGAATCCATAGGAGGTTGTTAAACCCTTGTCAACAACCACTGCATGGACTCATTGGGACCAAGGGCGCACACGTTGCAAAAATCCCTCCCTCAGGACATGCATGGGGTTGGAACCTATGACCTAGGCTCTAATACCAATTATTAGATTGGGTGGTTTCCGTTGCACCAAAAGATTAAACTATTAATGCCTGATACAACCACTAGACTAATAGAATCCATAGGAGGTTGTTAAACCCTTGTCACCAGCCACTGCATAGATTGACCAAGACCAAGGGCACACACCTTGCAAAATTTATTGCATATACTACTTACAAAGATTTCAAGGTATATTATATGGATGTTAAGTCTGCAATTTTGAATGGAGAATTGGAAGAGGAAGTATACTTTGAACAATTAGATGGTTTTCCTTTGACCGATAAAGATGACATGGTCTGTAGATTGAAGAAAGCACTTTATGAATTGAAATAAGCACCTAGAGACTAGTATGTGAGATTGGATAAGTATTTTTCTGACACTTGGTTTCAGTAAAGGTACTATTGATAGCAATTTGTACTTCAAAATTGATCATAATAATATTTCGATAGTTGAAGTCTTTGAGGATGATATTGTTTTGGTGAAAATGAAGAGTTGAGTAAGGAATTTGCTGATGAGATGCATAAATAATTTGAGATGTGCATGATAGGTGAGATGAAATTTTCCTTTGGACTGCAAATTACACAAACTGATAAAGGTATTTTCATATCTTAGTCTAAGTATGTGAAAGAGTTACTGAAGAAATTTGGTATGGATGATTCAAAACCTATTGATACTCCTATGATTACTGGTTGTAAATTTACAAAGATTGATGATACACCTAATACAAATCAGACAAGATACATATCTATGATTGATGTTTTACTATAATTGACACAAACTAGACCATACATTATGAATGTTGTTTGTATTGTTTCTATATTTCAAGAAGATCCAAAGGAATCACATGTTTTTGTTAAGAGGATATTCAGATACTTGAAAGGGACAGTTTAATATGGCTCATGGTATGGAAAGGATGATGATTTTACATTGAGTGTATATACTGATGCGGATTGGGTAGGTAATGTGGAGACAAAAAAACACAAGTGGTGGAGCATTCTTCTTGGGTAAGAGATTAGTTTCATGGGCAAGTAAGAAACAAAATTGTATATCTCAATCTACCACTGAAGTTGAATATGTTGTTGCTGCTACGAATTGTACACAAGTGATGTGGATGAAGAAAATGTTGAAAGATATAAAAGTGAGTATTAATGAGCCTATTACTATTCATTGTGATAATTCAAGCGCTATCAATATTTCAAAGAACCCTATGTTCCATTCAAAGATAAAATATATTTCTATTAAATATCATTTCTTGAGAGACAAATTCAGTGAGAAAGAAGTCAGATTAGAGTATTTTTCTACAAAAGAGCAGATTGTAGATATTTTCACAAAGCCCTTGCCAAAGGATACTTTTGAGTATCACCAAGGTAGGCTTGGGGCAATTTCCCCTCTTAATCAGAGCTAGAGATACATTAGTCCAGTGTGCTTACAAATTATCATTAATATGGATTGATGTTTGTAGTGGTTAATCCCTAGGGGGGGTAGTGGTTAGTGGTTGAGAGATGCTCATTCATTTTTGAGATGTTTGTTCAGATTTTTGGCCTGTATGACTTAGTGCACATATGTGCCTTTGTCATTTATGTCAAAGGGGGAGAGATATTCATGTGACAAAAAGTATGAGACTATGAGGGAGAGATGGTAAAACAAGTATGTCATATTGTGGATATTATTGGTATTGTTTTTTTATAATATTTCTTTGTGCATTGATTTAATTTTTCACATCATATGTTGTCATCAATGCCAAAGGAGGAGATTGTTGAGATATTGTTCAGATTGTGCATATATGTGTTGGCATTAATGTTTTTTCATTGATGTCAACATATTCCTACAGTTGGTGATAGTGTTCCTAATATGTTTAGTGATATGATTTATGTGGTACGATTACTATATTGAATATCAGATGTTGTGTAGCTGGAAATGCATTTGGGGATGTCTCTACTTGATACTTCTCAAGTGACAGAGGTTAACATGTTGATTTGAGTAAGCTATGAAGTATTTATTAGACAATGGTATTTTGGTTGTTCAAGTAGAGACAATGTTTCAGTTATTGGATCAACGTGGATTAGTTTGGAAATATTATTTGTTGCTAACTTGGTGGTGATTTTAGGACATGGATGTGTGTCTTCAAATCTAATGGTTCATGATTTGGATGTTGGAAAGCTATTTTTATTTTATGAAAGTGGTTATGGTTTAGTGTTCCTGATGAACAGTGTAGAGATGAGTTTGATTTATGAGATAAAATTGTTCTTGTTGATGTCATGGTATTTCATGTTTCTTGCAGATATTTCTTGATCGTGTCTTATTCATGTTGCTGGATCGCATTGGATTTGTGATCGATTTTGAAGATTTTTCATGTATCATGTTGTTGTTCTTATTGTTCTTGGTTGACTTGATTGTGTAGCATTTTATGATGGATCATGGCATGATTTATGGATTTAGAGCATGTTCAAGGATGTTGTTATGGGTCATATCTATGTTTTAGCTGACATTCAATCGATCACATTGTGTATTGAGCTGAATTGTATTAGCATTTTGTAAGTAGGTCATTGGTTGACCGAGTTGAGATGAATTAATGTAATGTATATAAATATGTAATCATTTCTAATTGCGAAAACATGAGAGAGAGAGTGTTGGTTCTGATATGATGAAGAGAAGGGGTATGAGTGGAATATACAATTGAGATAGAGATTTAATGTACTTCATTGGAACTATATTGGCATATCAGAGATGATGTTTTTTTAGTTCATCAGTTTGGACAATATGTCCTTTATGATTCAAGATAAAATATTGATGTAAGGTAGTGAGCCTTCCTTGGCATTGAGATCCTTGTTGTATTTGAGTAGTGAGCTCTAGGCAGTGTTCTTGAATGCATGTACATTCCCATTTGTAATACTCCTGACAGGGTATCGTGCTTTTGACAGAGTTGATTCATTTTGTGGGTTTGATCCCCACCATGGATTTCCCCTAATATGGTTTCCATGTAAAACATCTTGGTGTTATGTGTTGATTACTGTGCTATGTTCCTATAATCATGTTGATCTTTTAGATTTGAGATTAAGTTGCACTACAAAAAATCCCTATGATTAGCTTCCTTTTTTTCTTCCACACACTATTTTAGTGTATTTCTCATCCATTTTTTCAAAATACAGGTGTTATTTATTGGGTCAGTGCTATGTCTGGCATCACTTGCGCCTAGTAGAAGATATCAGCGCAAACCTTGATGCCCTATAATGCCTACATTTACATTAGGATTGGCACCAATTTTGATGCCTAAATGTATGCATTTTGAACAATTGGGTGTATAATTGAGTGCAATTTTAAAGTGTCCATTTTTTGGCCTGTCATATTTGATTTTCTTGGTGTATTTGTGGTTAGGATATCTTTTGATTTAATGTCCCAGCCTTACACTTTATTATTTTACCCTTGTATTTTGCATGTGCTTTAAAGATATTTATCGCACCCTCATGGAAGTTAAGTTCTTTTCGAAAAAAGATGTTGTGAGGTTGTTGTGTAGCATACTTGTGATGGTTGAGACAAATGACAACTACTAGATGTGAGGCTACATGGCAGTCTGTGGGTCATGATACAAGTGTTGTCACGTCCTCACAACTTGATCAAACAATTAGTACCTTGATGTAGGAGCATCTTGGGATCTTGGAAATCTTGCATCAACCAAAAATATTTGTTTTCCTATTTTCCCATTTGATCAGTCTTGGTGTTTCCTTCTGCGATCATTCTATGCATGTTTTTGGTAGTTGTGATCCTTACAACGTGTTCTAGGCATCATTTTGAACACTTCCCTATATTTTCTCTTCATTTGGTTACTCCACGCATGAGATCTTACAGATTCTCTGTGAGACTTTCTTGTTCTTCATGTTTTTGACCAATATTCATGTTTTCTGATCTTGTAAAGGTTTTCCTGATTGACGATGTTGAACGGTTCATTTCTCAATGATGGTCGACCTACTTGAGGGATCATGATTCATAATTATTTCATTAGAAGCAGATCTTGATAATTTGGGTCTTGACCTATTGTTTGTAATATTTTTTCTTTCTTGTTGGGAAATGTGATCATTTAGGCTGACTCGAGGTTTGTGAAGGCTTTATAAGCTTATGGACTTGTTACTAAAGGGTGAAACTTTCATAAGATTATCTGGTGGTAGTTGTAGCTAAGGATTTTGTAAGGATTTTTTATTATAATCAGGCTTGTACGCTTGACATGTATGACTACATGTTATTGATCCACTGTATACAATTTCATGATAATAAAAGAAGGTTGATCTTGCATACCTCTCTTTGTTATTGATTATTGTTTTCATTGTGTAACTCATGCTGCAAGGATTAGACAGATCACTTTGAGTTGCCTCCATCCTTGAATGCATCAAGTAGTATCATAGAAAGGTTTTGCATCCTAGGGTTTGCTTATGGGGTGGCGGAAGAAAGGACCCAACCTACAACTACTGAAGATTGTGAAGATGGCTAGGAGAAATGATAGAGGTGGAGAACCAAATGCAGATCTAGCTTTATTATATTTTTTGAGACAAATTTCTGCTATATTGGAAGCATGAAGATTTCTCATAGGAGATGACAACATATAAAAGATGCAGGTGATGAACAAAATCAGAATCAAGAAGGAGAAGGAGAGAACAATTAGGCACAACCAGAGTTGATGCAAGAAGAGGACAAGTTCATCCAGGCCTTGACTAATGTGAACAAAAGACCTCATTTTAATCCACCTAAGTATCATGGTAACCTATATTCTGATGAATTGATAGATTGGATCACATAGATGGACAAGTACTTTGAGCTTAAAGGAACTAGTGAGGAGAAGAAGGTAAAATATTCCTACACTAAGTTAAAAGGACATGCATCATTATGGTGGGAACATTTACAAACAAATCAATAGAGAAGGGGTAAGGACAAGATCAAATATTGGGACAGAATGGTGAATAAACTAAAGGCTAATTTTTTTACTGAGGATTACCAAGTAAGTCTATTTTGGAAGTTACAAAAGTTGAAGCAGAGAGACTTAAGTGTTAAGAGTTATGCTAAGGAGTTTTACGAGCTGAATATTAGATTTGATCATATGGATGATGAAGGTGAACAAGTTTCTCACTACCTTAATGGTTTAAGGGTGTCAATACAAGATGAAATTAGTCTTCTATAGATCAGGAGTGTGGAAGAAGCTTACAAGTGGGTCTTTAAGGCTGAAGAAAATTTGAACCGAAGGCATGAGAAAAGACAAAGAGGTAGAGGAGGAAGATTTTTAGAGAGGCCAATCCAATAACAATGCTAGAGGAAGTAGATCACCTACAGATCAGAGAAGAAATGAGTCAACAAATAAGGATAAAGATCAATATAGGAGAAATGGTAGGAGTTCCTATCACAATGAAGGGAAAAGTAGTGGTGATAGAAGGAAGTTTAGTGGCATTGTTTCAAATGTAGCAAAGCAGGACAGTGAGCCTTTGAATGCAAACAAGGAAACTTTGAAAAGAAGGCAGAGAGTAGTAGGTGAAAAATATTTGTAGATGAGGAGTCATCTAGATCAGTAAGCAATAATCAAGCAGAGGATGTAGAAACCTTGATGAATCAAATAATCCTATATCACAGAGAACAAGATAGAGAACTATTACAGAGGAAGAATTTATTCAATACCAGATGCAAGGTAAAAGACAAGGTGTTCAATGTTATCATAGACAATGGAAGTTCTAATAATCTTTCTTTGGAGGAGTTGGTTGACAAAATAAAGTTGCAGATATTGAAACATCCTAAACCTTATCAGATTAAATAGATATAAGATGAACAAAAGGTATTGGTAAGTGAAAAAGGCCTAGTTAAATTCAAGATTGGGAAGTATTATGATGAGGTTTAGTGTGATATTATGCCTATGGATGTGTGTCATGTCTTGTTGGGTAGACCCTGGCAGTATGATAGACAAGATATACATGATGGTAGGAAGAATGTATACACCATTGTTGCTAATGGAATGAACTAAAATTTTCTACGTGTAGAGGAACCCCTAAAGAGTGTAGTATGTACTTATGCAAGGATTTTTTTAGTGGATGGAATAAAGTTCTTGGATGGCCTGAGCCATTATAATGCATGTTTTTCCTTAGTAACCAAGAAGTCTAAGGAGAAGACCACCCAAAAGAATTCACTTGATTGTTTAATGAGTATGCATACATCATATCAGATAATGTCACTGATGGATTACCACTTGTGAGGAGTATTTATCCATTGGATAGATTTGATATCGGGGGCTAGTTTGGATAACAAAGCAACATGTAGGATGAAACCAACATAGAATAAAGAACTCAATAGGAAAGTGCAAGATTTGTTGCAACAAGGCTTGACCAGAGAAAGTCTGAGTCTATGTGCAGTGACTGTAGTGTTAACACATAAGAAAGATGGATAGTGGAGGATGTGTACCAATTCTAGATCAATCATCCGAATTACAATTAAGTATCAGTTTCCTTTGCCAAGACACGATGATTTGATGGATTGTTTGAGTGAAGATAGGAATTTTGCTTAGATAAATTTGAAGAGTGGATATCATCATATTAGAATTGGAGAAGGTGACGAGTGGAAGACTGCATTCAAGACAAATGAAGAATTGTATGAGTGGTTGGTAATGACTTTTGGTTTGTCCAATGCACCTAGTACTTTCATGAGGTTAATGAATGAATTTTTGAAGAAATTATTAGATAAGTTTTTCATTGTGTAATTGGATGATATCTTGAGTTTTAGTAAGAGAAAGGAGGATCATTTTATGCATGTTAGACCAGTATTGGAGAAGTTAAGGGAAGAGAGGTTGCTAATCAACATTAATAAGTGTACTTTCATGAAGGGTGAATTAGTATACTTAGGATTTAGAATATCCATTGAAGGATTGAAGATGGATCCTAAGAAAGTGAAATCCATTTTTGATCAGTGGCCTACACCGAAGAATGTTGGAGAGGTAAGATCATTTCATGGGTTGGATAGTTTTTACCAAAATTTCATCAAAAGATTTAGTTCAATCTATGGACCGATGAATGAAACCATGAGAGGAGATATGAAGGAATTAAAGTGGATACATGGAGCACAGAGGAGTTTTGAATTGCTGAAGTAGAAGGTGACAAAACAATCAGTATTATGTTTACCAAATTTCAATAAGGTATTTCAAGTAGACTATGATGCTAGTGGAAATGCAATTGGATCTGTCTTGAGTCAAGAAGGGAGGCCTTTTTCATATTTTAGTGAAAATTTGAATGATGCTAAAAGAAGGTATTCAATGTATGATTAGGAATTTTATGCCATAGTTCAAGCATTGAAGAAATGGAGACATTATTTGTTACCTGGGGAGTTTGTACTGTATACTGATCATCAAGAATTGAAGTATTTTAGCAGCCAAGGTAAGTTAAATCAGAGACATATGAGATGGGTTGAGTTCATATAGAGCTATACATTTGTTTTGAAGCATAAGAGTGGTGTGTCAAATAGATTTGGTAAGTGAGAACTACTTTTGGCCACAAGTTAAGAAGTATGTGTGAAATTTTGTTCAGGGTTATAAAGTGTGTCAGGTTGCAAAAGATAGTAGTCAAAATGTGGGATTCTATACACCTTTGACATTACCACACAGACCTTGGGAAGAAGTCAATATGGATTTTGTACTCATTTTTCCAAAAACAAAGAGAGGACATGCTTCAATCTTTGTGGTTGTAGATAGATTTTCTACGATGACACTTTTCATTCCTCGTAAGAAGACTACAGATGCAATACATGTAACTGATATATTTTTCAAGGAGATTGTGAGATTACATGGATTGCCTAAAAGTGTTGTGTGGACATCTAAAAAAATTCCTTAACACTCTTATTCATTAAGTTAAATTTAATTAATATTCCCCTGAAACATTATAATTAATTTTAATTAATTAATTATATTTGTTATATTCTCTTGTAACACCCCAAAATTGGCATCTTGCAACCCTAACCAATTTTGTTGCATTTGTCATTCTTCTGGATCATCAAAGTCCTATTGTACTAGGCAATTCTGAGTTTTGACAGACTCTACTCGACGTAAGTGTCAAATGTAGAAAATCCTAAATCTGCATTAATCATAACATTACATTTAATTCCTAAATATCTATTGGCTAAACAAACCCTATGATTGAATTAATTTAATTATAAAGTCCTATCACTTTAATTAAATTAAATTCACCCCTTTTAGCTAAAACACATGAAAAATAATTAAATAATATTTAATTATTAAATAAATATCCTCATTTCAATAATTGAATTTAATTATTCAGATAATTGAGAAAAACATATTTATGAGG